>FIZV01070195.1:0-16039 GCA_900050545.1 Trionymus perrisii | reverse complement strand
GTCATATTTGGGTATAAGCAAACTATTAACCAATCATATTCTTTTCCTTACTAGGTATGATTGACCCTGTACTGTAGACCTGTAGCTGCAAATTATTTAAACAAGAAAATTAGAAAAATGAAAATCGTGAAAGGCAAAGGGTTATTTTTTTAAATAAACGCGGCATTGTTTTGATGAATTTGAATTAACCAATGAAAACAAACTAGTTATCACTTTTTCGAAAATTATCACCTGATCATTCAATCAAAATATCAAAATTCCAAAACATCCGAAAATCCGAAGAAAAAACTAAATTTTTTGAAATTTTTAAAATTAAGGGCGAAGCGAACAGTTTGCATTTACTTTACAGAGCACTCATCAATGAAAGCAGTAACATTTTTTTGGTTATGAGTACATTTTAATTCATTATGGCCTCTGTTGGATTTAGTGGAATATTGCAGCTGACTGATTTGGACGACTTCATCGTTCCGTCTCAGGTAAATGACTTTAGTGATGAAAAAACGCCGCATGATCACCTATTCAAATTTTATGTTTCAAGCGTAAAGTTCTGATGATTTTTGAAAAGTACATATTACCACTTTAATAAGGTGTGCCGTGGTATGGCTAAAATTCATGGTTGAAAAAGTTTACGCTTGATATGTAGAAACAACGCAACATTTCTAACTCTATAATTATTCAAAAATGTAGATAACTTTAGTAGATTTTAATTTATATCAGGAATGCATCAAACCCATAAAAATTGAGAAAACTGCTTCTGGCACAGGTTCTAAAATAAAGATCGAGGATGATGGTTCTTATTTACAAATATCAGAGGTTTGTGTTTTAATAACTACTTGAATTGCATTTTACTGCTATTTGATTTTTATTTATTTTTAAAGGACGGAGCTAAACGGAAATTGGCCCGGGTAGATATATCATTGAATGATTGTTTGGCCTGTAGTGGCTGTATTACTACAGCTGAATCCGTTCTGATAGCTCAACAAAATCACGATGAAGTGTTACGAATTCTTAATGAAAATAACCAGTTGCGACGGGTATAGTTTATAATATGGTTTTATTCAAAATCACTTGAAAATAGTTAATTGAATATAAATTTCAGGATGGACAGAGTTCGAAATTCATTGTTGTATCGTTATCTGTACAACCTGTAATATCACTAGCATCGAAATATGATATTTCTAGTGATGATGCTTTTGTCAAATTATCGGGTAACATAGTGTACCTTATTCATTTATTATTTATATTATTTAATCTGAATATACAAATACATGCATCTTTTTTACGTGAATTTTTTATAGGGTTCTTCAAGAGCTATGGAGCAGACGCTGTTTTTTGTACACAAATAGCGGAAGATTTAGCTTTAGCAGAAACCACAAGGGAGTTTTTACTCAGATGGAAAAATAAGAAATCTGGATGTATTCCGTCGTTACCAATGTTTGCATCAGCATGTCCCGGTATAGTTATTGAAATTCATTTTCAACTAATTATTATTAAAACTCTGAAAATCAATTCTAATTTATTACTTTTTTATCACAGGATGGATTTGCTATGCAGAAAAAACGCACGAATTTTTGTTACCCTCTATTAGTTCTACGAAATCACCGCAACAAATAATGGGATCATTGATCAAAAATTTTTATGCCGAACAAAAACAGTTGAATCCCAGTGAGATTTATCATGTTACGTTAATGCCTTGTTACGATAAAAAATTGGAAGCTTCGAGAGATGATTTTTATAATCCAAATACTGACACCAAAGATGTAGATTGTGTTCTAACACCCGGTAAGTTGGAAATCAAATTTTCCTATTCAGTTGTGTTTTCTCGTTATTTTAATTCATCCCTAATTTTCTATGTTCAGTGGAAATGGAAAAAGTCTTTCAAAATGAGCTAATACATTTATCTGAAGTGGAATCGCAACCACTTGATCAATTATACTCGGATGAAAATGTATACATTCACGAAGGATCAACTTCTGGTGGATATGCTTATCATTTGCTTGTTAAAGCTGCTAAAGAATTGTTTTCAGAAGACCTCATCGATGTTGAGTTTAAAGTTGTCAGGTATGTGGGCTTCGTAGCCTCGTCAAAATATTATTTTATTTCATTTTATCAATTTGAATATTCAACTGTGTAGAAATCAAGATTTACAAGAAATATCGTTTACGAAAAACGATGATAGTTTACGCTTCGCTGTGGTTAACGGGTTTCGTAATATTCAAAATATCGTTCAAAAACTGAAAAGAAAGAAGAACCAATATGATTTCGTAGAAATAATGGCTTGTCCAAGTGGTGAGATTTCATTTCGATTTATTCGAATCCGTTTTAAAAAAATTACATTTATGTAGTATGTACCTAACCTTCTGACGGTTTCATTTTAATGTAATAGGATGCGTTAATGGAAGTGCCCAAGCTAGACCAGCTGATGGTGTTACGTCTAAAGAGCTAATTGAAAAATTAAAGAAAATGTACTTCGATTTACCAAAGTGTTCCGTTCAAAAGTCGGATGAAATTGCTAAACAAGTTTACGATAAGTGGATTGGAAATAATGATGATAAGTCCAAATCGTTGCTCCATACTTCATATCATGCTGTTCAGAAAAGTACGGCATCACTTAATATTAAATGGTGAAAAAAATACGAAACAAATTGAAGGATATTTTTGACTTGGTAGGGAATATGAATGCTATACAACTGCGTCGTATGCCTCATAATAGAGGTTGATTTTACTTTTGCGATTAATTTTGTGAGTTTGTTTAGAGATATGAATGTGCCCCTAGGAGGTTACATTTTTCGAGATGGTATACTATTAGTAAAATAGACTCGCATTTCGTGAGTGTAAAATACATATTTATTTTCTTCTGTATTATATTTCTGTATCACGAACCATTTAGGTATTTAATTTAACAAATTAGTCATGTTTTTTTGTTCTAGGTATTAAGTAGAACTGAGATTCATTAATAACATCTAACGTATGTAGGTAGGTAGGTACTAATTATGTCGAGTACCTATCTTATATTTTCTGCTGGAAAAAAAGTTTGCATCAACTTAGCTTCGAAAAACTTTATAACGTGAAAATTCAAAGCGTCCTGTGCATCCTGTCAGGATGCTTCTCATTAAGAAAATATTTTCTAGCGGTGATCTCGATTTGTTTATGATAGTAATATCACGTGTGTTGTTGAAAAATGAAGGTCCGCTTTCAAATCTATCATCTAGTCGTCGCGTCGCAACGTAGATGCGCGTGACGTCATTTAATTGAAAGTAATCGTGAAGAATAAATGGTCCCGGATATTCCTTGAGTTAGGTACAAAGAAAACTGATGATATAAACCAATGACTAACATGAGTTTCATATATCGGACAAAAACGCGTTTGAAAAACAGTTCATAATCAGGTTTCCATGGTACAGTATGCTTGAGGTTGAAAGGTGACATTACCTCGTGTAATCTATATAATATATTAAAATTTTATTTTAAAAAACGACATACACTTCTACGAATTAATCGCCAATTTTTATTTAAAAAATGATGAAAAAATGACTCAGTTATTTTTGTCAATTTTTTTATTCAGCATTCATCCTGTGCATCGGCATATTTTTTTGGTATCTTAAACATCAATCTAGTACTTCCTCTGCTCCTTCAAACCATAATTATTACCTGTTACAAAAAATTATTCTTAAACGCAAGGTCTATCTAATGTGCTCACGAGTATTTTCATTACCTATGGCTAGGTACCTGCTTCATTTTTATAGGTTTGATAGAGGAAAAAGAAAACTTTTTTCGGCTATACTTATAAACACAAATTAAGAACCCGAAAATACCTAAATCTTCTAAATAAAAACCAAGCCATAGGCATACATTTTTTTTATCAATCATAAAACACGACCTATTAAATTTGATTTTTATTGGCGAAAAAAATAAAATTGTTACGATTGTTCGCATTGCGAATACGAATAAAAAATTCCATCATTTAATTAAAAATATACGTACATGTGAACCTGTTGATGGAGAAAAGTGTATTTATTTCCCCAGTAAATAATACTTTCGAGTACCTAATTCATTAATTCGTTATTTCCTACGTTAGGAGCAAAGTGTTTCATTGTTCATTCTCTCGTGTAGCGTGAATTCAGCAGCAAGTGGGTTCTCAGCGTTTATTATGTTATTTATTATTTACGATTGAAACACTGCTCGTTTATGTTTTTCAATTTTCACTTCGATTTTAATCGTTTGATTGATCGATATTTCCTTATGTGATTTTTTAGGTCATTTCTTGTAACTGGGTTCGTGGTGATTTTAGTGATAAATATGTTCGCGTACATAACTTTCGTGTTGATTTGTGTCGAACTGTGGATGGTCAACGCACAAACGCCTACTAATTGGGGAAGCTGCCCGGATCATCCTACAGTAGATCAATTCGATCTTGAAAAAGTAAATATCCTTAATTTTAAATAAAAAATAAAAGAATTTAACTTATTGTTGCTACTTCAGAGATAATAGATGCTTATAAAATTGTGATATGTAGGTGTACGTAGATAAGTATTTAGTTTAAAAAGTGAATGGTAGGAACCAGTTTGCCTGAAATACTCTAACCTTCTTCGCATTGTGTAGACAAATATTTCAACAGTACATGAAGTTCAAGAATAATATATTGTAATATAACTGGATTAAAAACAACAATATGAATATCATTGCAAGTATTCACGCCAGAAAATAATAACCTATGTGATCTCGCTTATGAAATTTTGAAACTTTAAATATTATATTAGGAAAGATTTTTTCCGTCAGGCAATCATTGAGTGTATTATTTCATAACTTTTCCGCGCAAATTATAAAATTTACGTTGTTAAACAGTGAGAATTATGAAAACTGTCCAGCGTCGAATGCGTTACTGTTTTCTATGTACCTATATTATTATGGATTTACCTACGTTCATTTCAAATTTACGGAATGAGAGTACCTAGGTAGTAGGTAACTAAAATATTTGAAAACTTTTTATAGAAAATTACGAGTACATCGAAAGGTGTAGAGGTAGCCTATTTGCTTTTCCAAAATGTTTAGTAAATCTAAACAAGATACGGCTTCATAATATATATAAGCATGCAGTATATCTGAAATTGTACAATAAGTATGACCCTACTCAATATTACTGTAGTGAAGAATTAAAAAAAAAGAGAGAATCTGTTGTGTAGTCTCATCTATTAGCTACCTGTTACAGTTAGGGTCTAGTTGGGGTCTGGGTTTAGTAGCGAGAAAAATATTTCATTTATTTGGTCCACTGCCGGTTCCAGGTATGCCTTATAAAAAGCCAGTTTACATATCGGAATTATAAAAGGGTTCAATAATACCTGCATAAATATTTATAAACGTAACCATATCAGCTCGAGTAAGTATAGGTATGCTTATGCTCGTACGTTCAGGCATCGTATTCGTATCGTTTGAGAAAATGTGTTATGATTATGAAATCGGTTATTTGCCTGTCAAGCATACGACGAATTTTTTTACCAGAAAAGAATTGGAAAAAATGTGTCATTCCATTACATGCGAACATAAACTTTATTTTTTATTGGTTGGCCTGAGCCTGAGCCTAAATGTGAATTATATAACAAAATTTTCAATAACTATGTAATTTATGTACCTTACCTACCTACTTACTTTACCTAAAATGTTCAACTTATTGAAATGATTTCCTTTTTTTTTTCAGTTTCAAGGGGCATGGTATGAAATCGAACGATCTTTTTACGTCTTCGAATTACTCGGTAATTGCCCTAAATTTAATTTTTCCATAACTTCGGACGATACTATGGAAGTCAAATTCACAATGAAAAATCGTGTGTAAGTAGTTATGAAATGCAGGAGTTGGCTTAGTACGTAGAACAAGTTTACATTTAGAATTAGGTGTTTATAGGAATCTAGGTACTTGCATCTAGTTCTAGAGATCGATAAAGACATTAATTAACTCCGAGTGGATGCCTTCAGCTTCACTCATTTACGATCATTCGTTTTATTTTAAATACCTACCTGAGATCGCTATTGAACTGAAATAAAAATTTCTGTCTTATCGTAAAAACTGCGATACCTAGAAGAAAGATAAATTTGAACCTGGAAAATTATAAGTATTCACTAGCATACTTTCAAAGTTGTATCATATTTTTTTTTAAACAATGTATAAGTATAACACCCATTGTTCATCGCATCTTTCGACTCTCCTTTTTAAATACCTACCCATGTGCGATTCATATGAATTGAGGGTGAAAAAAACAGAGATTCTTCAATTCCATTGGTTTATTCTAATCATACATTAATGCGATTGGTTCAAAAAGTATGCATATTTTGTTTTTCCACTCTCAACTCTCAAGTCGAATTAACTATAGCCTATAGATAAATTTTTATTGACATGGGTATAAATTTTTATTGCAGCACTGGAAATAAAAACGTCATAGATGGAGTTGCTCACCCCAAACATTACAATCCAGCAATATGGGATTATAGAGTAAACAGCGGATTACCTAAATATCTCTCAAGAATAATGCCGGGTTCGGGAAAATATTTTATTTTAGATACGGATTATGACAACTACGCCATTATGTATTCTTGCTCAAACTTGGGATTATTTCATTCCGGTAAGCAATCGTCCGAATGTGGTTCCAATTAATTATATCGTGCCGTGCCGTGCCTACCTATTCGAATCGGTAGTAAGCCTAATTGAGCGTTTATAACAAAATAATTAATTGTTTGTTTAACCATGTGTTACAGATTTAATCTGGGTACTGGGGAGAAGTAAAAATCTCGAACCGGAATCTAGAACGTTAATATACACACACTTGAATAATTTACAAATTGATGAAGCTAGATTAACACTTTCAAAACAAACGAACTGCCCTTAAAAATAGCACAAAACGATAATTTGTCTATCTGCCTAGTCAATATTCTTAAACAGATATGGCTTACCTACTCGTGTAAATCATAATTTGAACAATTTTTTTAAAATAAAAAGTATTATTTTGGTATTAATTTAAATAATTTTTAAATCATGACAATAATTTAATTTATACGATGAACTTCTAACAATATTGAACAAAATTTTCAAGATAAGGAGTTCATCAAAAAATATGTAATTTTAAGAAACAAGTAAATACTTTTCCAAAATAATTGAGTAACTTATTGATATTTTTTTCCAGAATTTGGATAAATCAGATACAAAATACTATGTAACAAAATTTTATTTACACATTAAAGATTTCATAAAAAATACAATAATCAATCGACATGTTTCCAATCGAGAATACGACACTCGTATCATTTTACAACTAGAACCTTAATATGAAGAACAATTCATTCAAAATGATCTGGTATATTCGCTGTACGATAATTCGTTTACTTGGGGATAGACTTCGATTTTATTAATCCTAAGAAAAGTCAACTCCTCTCTGACAAAATTAAGGTTGTGAACACGTTCTTTATGTATTCTATAGAAACGGAATTTCGTATACGTTAAATCTTTATTTATTACAGATGCGCTTACATTGACGATATTCTTTGGTAGAATGGGTTTACCAATGAGAGTAAAATTGGCACCTCCGACTAAAAGAACTTTTTCGAATCTTATTTCATCTTTCACTCTCGGAGCCCAATATCGTTCGATCACTAATAAATCTTCAGGTGTAACTCTGTACTGTTTACCTAATATGTAGATGACTGCGAATAACCGTCCGTGAGATCCTCCCGCTATGTGATCATTCACTTTCTTTATAATTTCCTTCGATTTAACTCTCTCTTGTTCGATATTATTTTCTATAACTTGTTGAAATGGCTTATTAACATCGCTGGATTTTGAAACACGAGTGGAATAATGATGAGTAGTATTCACCGGTATGGTTGACTCCAAATACGGTCGATGCGAAAAAGGTTTATTTTTGATCAAGTTCAACACAGTTCTGGTTAAAGCACATCCCGATAACATTTTAGACGGGTATAATTAACTTTTATAACACTTCTAAAACAGCGAATCATGAAGTTAAAACTAAAAATAATTCGAAATGCAAAATAAGAGGTTGAGGTTATCAAAAATATTAGGTACAAAATCTTATCAATCACGTTTTTTTTTTAGTTCGTAAAATAAAGTTGTAGCGCTAAGCGCTGTTCTACACTCTACAGCGCTACAAGCAGCGCTACAATCGATGGGTAATTACGAAATGGAAATTACTTCATAAATAACTTTTTTTTTTTTAATTATTGAAGTATTCCATTCCATTCCCACATTTCCAACTTTACAACTTGGCATTCATTTTTATTTTTTATTATATTCTTAATTCTCCGTTTCTCCATCCTTCTTTCGTTCTTTCTCCCTTGAATTGAATATTGATTCTACTTTATTCTACTCATCCTACTATTTCTCTATTCTATTTCTATTCTCATCTCTGATGAAGTGAGGATGAATGACATCCAAATTTTTCTTATACCTACCTACATATTTTTTTCAAAAATTGATTTTAGATTTTAGAATCGGGGACTCGGGGAGTTACACCAAAAAGAAACATCTAAACAGAAACAGGAGAAGGAGATTTATAATTTATTGATTAGATGATTACCCATCCGGCCATCCCTTACATAAGAATAATGTACGACTTAAATTTCAGTTGTATTGATGTCTACATTGAACTAAATTCCCACTTGGTCTTGTCTGTATAGCGTCTGACAATAAAAAAATGAAAATAAATTACATAATTATTATTTATTTTATTTTTACAAGGTAGGTATTACGCAAAACATCATTCAAAAAACGGTTACAAAAACTAAGAAAAATCCATAATAAAATAAATAACTTATTTCGGGTTTATATTTTACGGATAAAGAAAAAAGGTTGGTCAAAATATGCAATTGAAACAGAATCTTACGTAAATATATTATGCACTAAATTTGTTTGCGAACAACACACATATTGAATGATGTAAATTCGAATTTATTCTTCTGGCCTGTTTTGAAAATGCAAAATATGAAAAATGCAAAATGTTATCTTATTCTCCGGTCATCATTTCCATGAATTCTACAACAAAAACAAAATAAAATGAAATTAGTAATTTGCTACATTATTGATTTATTAAGTACCTACATATTAAAAATTTTCATTATTGACAATAAAGTTACCATCAAAATCAACAGTTCCTGATCCGTCTGAATCAATTTCGTCGATCATCATGTCTAATTCTTCGTTGGTCAATTGGTCATCCAATTCTCTCAAAATTTCTTTTAAGCATGTGGTTGGGATGTATCCATTACCTAGAGAACATTTCGAAAGTAAATAATAGGTAAATGTAAATCGGTATTGAACTGAGACTTTTCATTTTCTAAAAAAGGTGATTAAGTTGGTTGAGTTTTACAGAAAAATTAATTGATAGCTAGTAGCTACCTTCTTTGTCGTATAATCTGAAAGCTTCCCTTAATTCTTTTTGCATAGCTTCATCGTCTTCTTCTACAATGAATTTGGCGGCTAAGGTAACAAATTCATCGAATTCCAATCTTCCAGATTCTTTGAAAAATTAATAACCGTTTGTTATTTCTTATTCCAAAAGAATTCGCTATCGACTAAAAGGAAATGGCAAGTGTATTGTACGTAAATGACTCACTGTCGGCATCTACTTCTTCAATTAATTCATCAAGAATTTTTTTGTTGAAGGGTTGACCCATTAAACGTAAAATATCGGCAACCATATCAGTTGGGATACTTCCAGACCTTTCTCTATCAAAAGCGTCGAAGGCTTTGCGCAATACTGAAATATGAACATTCAATTTGAAATTGGTAGGTACCTACATTATTTACCCTTTTAATTATGAACCTAGACAGTTTACTAACCAACTCTTTACTCTAAATTCATGCTCAATTGAAATTTTTGGAAAAGGGCCAAAAACATAGAACTTGCGAATTTTAATTTTTGAAGAATGTTAAATAATATTTAGGTTGGTAGGTTTTAACGAGTAAAAAATATTTATTCTTATAGTAATTTTGTGCACATAATTCTTTCATTTTTTGTAGGGTAAAAAAAGAGTTAATAAGTAGGTAGGTAATTTAGGTATGTAGATATTCACTTATAAAGTAAACAAGAAAGCAATTCAAGTTTTATGAACTATGACTCGTCAGTCATCACTGATCTAAAATTACCCATATTTTGGCAACACTTTTTAAAGAAAATATACGAGTAAATTTTAAAATATTGATAAAGTCAAGAACCTCGTCACAAAATGTTATATTCAACTCGCATAGCTAAGAAATTTCAATTTTTTTCTGCAAAAGCGAGATTAATTTATCGAAACCGAGTGAAACATTTTATATAATTCATTAAAAAAATTATTTACTACCTACGAAAAAAATTCTCAGTTGATTCAATATAGCCTCGAGATTTTTTCACGATTTTTTATTTATGAACCTACTATACCTGTAACTACCTATACATTTTATATTGAACCAAAAATGCCACGGTATTTTTATTAAATTAGCAAATAACCTCCACCCACCATCAAAGTCACCACATAGCCCAAGGCTTTGAGGCACTTTTTAAAATTAAAACTTTGCACTTTTTGAAAATTAAATTTAAAAAAAATATTAGTTACCTGAAATTTGTTCGGGTGGTAAATCTTCCTGTAAGCAAGGTAAAAAAAGAAATTATCATAAAGAAAATGCTTATTTTGAAACAGAAAAATTCTTTGCGATTCATGTTTAAAAATCTGTACACTAAAGCACCGAAGATGGAAGTCCAATTTTTTTCGACTTCGAGATTTTCATAGTTTATGAACCTACAAGTGTCAAAAAATCAAAAAACGTAAAAACCTCAGAGTTGAAAAAAATGTGACTTCCATCTTCGGTGCTTTAGTGTACAGAAATATGTTATTAAAAAAATTACAAAAACTAAAAATTTTAAAGAAATTCATCTAAATGTATTATTTTTAAATTAATTTGATTATATAACTTACCATTTTGATGAGATATTTTTTTTACACTCAAGCAACACCAATGTTGTATTACAATTTTGTAATTCGTGAGTCACACTACTTCTTGAATCTCAGTGAAATAACGATACCTTCCCTACTTTTCGCACTATAGTTGATTTCAAAATTCCTATTTCTAAACGAGCTAGTTGAAATTTCATATGAAGTGTGTTTAAAAATATACGTATGTAATTACATGTCTTATACTGGATGCGCGTGTTAACTTTGATATTACGCATGCGTTTACAGAAGAAAAAAATCAACAGAAGAGAAGCGAATGACATGGTGAAACTGAGTATTCAACGAACGGGTAAAAAAGTTATATTTTTAGATTGAGATTAAGTACAACTTTTCTTCTCATTAGAATATTCAAGATGAACAGAATTAATGCTGAAATGATGTCTATATAAGTGCAGGCATTGCTGGATGGGTACATAATACACAATGGGTAAATTTTAATATGCAAAACATACATTACATTACATAGGTAGCTAACTACTAACTAGGTAGGCACCTTTATTTAATGAGAAAAAAATTAAAAGGTTCAAAAGAAAAATGAACAGTGATATAAATTTTAATAGAAATTAGGAATCGAACGATACGTATCCATTCCATGAGTAGGTAGGTAGATCATTTAGGTACATAGATTTAGATAGGTACTAGATATTATACGTATATTCAATAAAAGTATCAAGATTGAGAATGTAAAATTGGTAGTATCCACTTTTGTGAACTCTGAAAATTTTCATTTAAACCAGAAGAAAATTACAAAATTACTTAATAGTTGGTTTCTCTTGTCTCATAATGTTTATGTAAAGTATTCCAAGTATACTGCCAGAAGCAAACCTACACGTAAATAAGATTATTTTTGAGAAGAAACGGTGGCCAGTAGCCAAAAATTCGCGATAAAATAATAATTGATATGGAACGCGTAATTTTAATGATTTTCGAAAGAAAAAAAAATGTGGCTAGGCACATAACCTACCTCATCAATGTATCATTTTTTTAATTCATTTTTTGCAATACAATTTTGTTTCATTACCTACCTATTCAACCAATGGGTTACTTTTATTCGAGTATGTTCTTTCAAACTCCATGGAATACAGTTTTTAGAAATTTGTTGCTGATTTACATCTTTGAAAAGATTATAATGAGAAGACGATAATAAAAACTCATTCACATTCAAGTCCAACTTTTTGGAAGATCGATTTCCCAACTTTTGCGATACTGAACTATGTTTACGACTGGTTGCAATGCTTCCATCGGTATCTTTTACCATCATTTTTCCATTAGTACTCCATTTCCTGCCTGAAAACCATAAACGATAGATTCTTAGCCTCTGTTGTAGAGTGAAATCGTGGCCAGCAACTTTGCAGAGCTCGGGCATTCGAACCACACTCAAAATTTTAAAAATGAATTGAGCAACATCCTAGAAAACTCTGAATTGCAGAAATTGAAAATACACTATCAATTAAAATCCCAGTTCTTTTTTGGAGAAAAAAAATTCATAATGTTTTGGAGTAAAAATATTAATTCTTAATTCATTTTGGGCGAAATAAATGTGATTTTTTTTTAGAATAATAAATAGGTATCTAATTTTTTTTAAAGAAAATATTTTTTCAATTAGATAAATTGGTCGATTTTTCGAAGAAAAAAAAATTCTCAATCTTTCTGAAATAGATAAGTAGAAATATTTTTAAAATTTGAAGCAATTTTTTTTTAATTTTTGGAAAAGAAAAAGCGTTTAATTTTTCCTGAGAAAAAAATCAATATTTATTATTTTTATACTATTGCTCAGTATTTCTGGATCAAAAAAATGCTCAAATTTTCAGAGGAAAACATTTCATTTTCATAGAAAAAAATCTCATTTCTCAAATATTTTGAAAAAAAAAATCATTCAATCTTTTCGCAGAGAAACATATTTTCTTTCCCCTACCAATGACTCATAAAGGGCAGAGAGAAGACATTTCATTTATCTGAAGTGAAAATATTTTTCAAATTTTAGTACAGAAGAATTTTTTTTTTTTTTTTTTGAAAAAATAACACGTTGTTTTAATTTTTTGTAGAGAAAAAAATCATTAAATTTTTTGGAGTAAAAATAGTATTTCTCAAATTTTTGACGAAAAAAAAAATTATGAATTTTCGTGGGAGCAAAATATACCTAGTTACCTATCTAAGTTTGTCTGTTGTCAGCATACAAAATTTTCTCAATTAATTGAGAGAAAAATTATCCCAGCCTATCTGAAGTAAAAATATTTCTCAAAATTTTAAAGAAAACCTCTCAATTTTCAAATCTTTCATTTTCGTTCAAGAAAACACCAATTTTTGGTCTCATTTAAAAAAAATATACTGTTTTTTCAGGTAAAAATTTCACATTTCTCAATTTTTTTTGAAAATGTTTTGAAGAAAAATTTATTGTTTTCTTCCTAGAAAAAAGTTTTTGGAGGAAATAAATCGCTAAACATCTTGAAAAAAAAAAAAAAATTATAGTATTTACTTAGTCTGAATTTTTTAGAGAAAAAGTTATATTATGTGTTATAGTCACATTTCTTTCGGCGGAAAGAATCTTTCATATTTGTGGGGAAAAAATTATCTGTTTTTTTTTAGGGGTGGAGGGGGTTGGACGAGAAAATAATACCTACTACATATAATTTTCCTGGAGTGTAAATTAATATACCTATTCCTCAAATTTTTGGAAAAATTTCAATTAAGTAAGTATAGTTTCAACTTTTTTGCGGAAAAAAACGTTTAGTTTAAGTACATTGGACAAGAAAATACTTATCTTAATTTTTTTAAGATTCTGAGAAAAAATCTCAAGTTTTGCCTCAATTTTTTTTCAGAAAAATCATTTCAATTCTTTTTAAGTAAAAATATTAATCAAATTTTTAGAGAGAAAATTTCTAAATTTTTTGGAATAGAAAATATTTTTTATTCTTTTGGAGTCCGCATATAAAAAATGTCTCCATATTTTTGGAAAAATCCCTTTTCAAGTTTTTCAAAGGAAAAAATCTCTTAATTTTTTTGAAGAAAAAATCAATTCTTACATTCAACATTTGAAATATGTTCAGCCCATCAACCCTCCTGAAAAAAGTCACACCGCAGAAATTTCAAGTTGTCCGCTCTAAGTAAAGTAAACTCGAACAAACGCTATACACTCACCTTCGTTTTCATTCTCAGTTCTCCGTTTACCTATTTTCAAAATATTTTCTTCTATTTTTTTCCTCATGTTTTCGTTAATAGAGGATCTTTTCCTTGAAGTTGTAAATAACAAGCTAAGCTTCCTTTCAGTTTTTGCATCACGTATATCCCCTTTGATAATATTCGATTTCCACTCTGGTTTACTTCTTTTACCACTTGAACTACTAAACTTACGACTAAGATTTTCTCTGCTCTTGATATTTAAATCAGGTTTGAATAACATTTCCTTTAAACAAGTTTCAATACCGGGTGGTAATTCAGCAGGATAATCTTCTTCGACGCGCAGATTTTTGAATATATCATCCAAAGAACCCCAACGACCGTCGGACTCATCACCCAACGCTGATGTAGTTTTTGTGTGCGCTTCGGATAATTCAACTTCTTCACTTCCATCGTAATCGAAGCTGTTTCTCAATGAACTGAACGGATGACGTAGTTCGTTTTCGATATATAAATCACAAGTATCGTATTTTTGTTTGATAAAAGTAGAATTTCTAATTATATCTACGACAGAATCCATAAAAATATGTTTTTACAATACAGTAAAAACTTTCGTCACATTACATCGTAGATCTGCTTTGCAAACTACTACAGTTGCTAAGCATCGAAATCAACACTTTCGTGGTAGATAAGTAATAAAACGACAACTCGAAAAAATACAAATAAAGCAACAGAGCGATATCGATTCACAACAACAGATATATTTTTAAAAGAAAGAAAAAAAGTAGTTATAATACTGGAACAGGAGAAAAAAATGGAAATGTAATTAAAAATTGATTTTTACACATGTAATTTAAAACAAAATATAATAAAGAAAAATACTCGACTCGTATTCGTACCATGGTTAAAAGATTAACACTTATATTATACTATTTTACTAAAAGTATTGACAATAAATTTATAACAAACGCTAACATATTAATAACTAATTTTTCTTAGTTTTCCCGTTTCACTATTTCAGAAATAATTTATCGTAGAGATCTAATTTCTTATCAAATGAACACTTCAAGCGCGCTATTTTCGTCGTAATTAGCGGTGCCATTTACTCGCCGCATAAATTATCTTCATCAGACACCATTCACGTACGTATGCTTCATTATAAATCAACATATAAGGTATCGTAGTCATTTACACTTGTTATTAGCTAATCGATCCAAAAGATTTTTATTTGTTTCAATCAAACGCCAAAAATATTTTAAAATGATTGTCATCGGTGATAAAATGCTAAGTTATGGCCAGTTTTTGAAAAATTGTTATTTGGGAAAAATCACGTGATACAACGTAACTTTCTTGTTTAATATTTTTTAATTATTATGAAAATAACCGTCAAATCTGAAAAAAAAAAAAAAAAAAAAAAAAAAAATTTTTAATTTTTTTAATTTTTTTAAAAAAAACCGCAAAAACAAAAAAAAAAAAAAAAAAAAAAAAAAAAACTTTTCGACATTTGTAAACCAGTTACATTTGGAATGTACATGTATAACTGAGATCGGCAACTAATCAGATATGAATACTAAAATATACACATTGATTAGAATACGACTATTCGTAAAATATTTGAAGTTTTCGTTTTCGTCTCGCTTATACTACTACTATGTACTTCCATTCGATCAAGTGTCAATTACACGTATTCATTAATATTACGTAATAATCTAACAATTTATTAAAAAAAATTAATACCTAAATAAATTTAAGCGCGATAATAAATTTTTTGAAAATCTTCGAATTATTTAATCCCCTCCCCCTTCTCACACACAAAAAACCAGAAAGTCAAGTATCGTCATGTTTAAATAATCAAAAAAAAAAAAAATGAAAAAATGAAAAAATTAAAAATTAATTATAATTCAAACATATTTATGTATAGTATAAA
>FIZV01070193.1:0-14408 GCA_900050545.1 Trionymus perrisii | reverse complement strand
AATATCCATTTTCCCCCCCCCAGCCATATTCATTTTAATACATACAAAAAAAAAAAAAAATACATTGTCCAAAAAATAAAAATACCTAAAAAACCTAACACAATTCTTAAGTACTCGATATAGTACTAAAATTAATACTCTCTTCGTCCAACCGATAATTTTAATTTTTTTCTCTCTTCTCTTTCTAAACACACGCACACGAAAAAAATCTCGTATAATCTGGTAACCTCGATCCTCCTTTTGAAAGCTCCGCAGAAAAAAATCATTACGTATTAAAATCACATCGAAAAAAAAATGACTATTGCCCAAAAATTGTGGTACATTCTAACACCAAAAGCGCACTCGCGATTTCAATACCGCCATTTTCCGCCTTACTTCACTCATTTTTTTTCCTTTAAACGTATAATAATTGTACTAGTAGTAACGTATACAGAGGAAAAAGGCGTGAAAGTGAGAAAAAAACTCGTACAAATAAGAAAAAAAATAATCCACTTATTTCAAAAATGAGATCACATTAAACAATGACTAAAATTCAGACCAGATTCTATTCTAATAGTTTTCAATGTGTATTTCGTTTCTCCCACTACGTATCGTCTCTCCATCGAAAACAAAAACGAAAAAAAAAACAAAGGTAACAAATATTCCATTCGTGAGACGACCTAAAAAAATTCATTCCGAGTAAAACTTATACAAAAAAAAAAAAGGGGAAAAAATGGTATAAAACACATGGTAATTATCGGTATAGATACATTATTTGTTTGAACAAATGTCATCGTCGACTTACGCCTTCGAGACATTCGCCTTCTCTGTCTTCGTCGTTTCGTTTGCTTTGCATATCATTTTTTCCTTCATTTATGAATCGATTAAATATGTACATTACATACATACGAAATATTATTTACAAAAGCTATCTTCGTCTTATCCACTCATACGCACATACTACGACTACAACAGCACACATACATTCTAAACGTACAACACACATACATACCTTAAAATTTTCGCAATCTATCCACAAATACAACGAAGGTATAGTTTACGATCTCCGTAAACTCTACCGTCGTAATTTTAAATCAATGGGTGACTGTTTTTTTTTGCATTTTGATTGCGATTTTTATCAACATAATGTACACACTTCTTTTACTTTAGATACGACTTTTACCTATTTTTTTTTTTTTTAAATCTTACATATTTTATTTCGGTTCGCTTTTTGTAGTCTGCGCGTTTCTTTGGCATCTTTTGATTTGATTTTCGACCCATCGAACTTGAATTCTTTTTAGAGAAAATTAACCTCTTCTTAATTATAATTCTATATACAACGATGAAAAAAAAAATAAAATAAAAAAAATAAAAATAATAACCACAGAAAACAAAACAGATTTTCACTTTTTTACAGGTTGCCTTTGCTTTTACAACGCCAGATTCTGCATTTCTTGGCATACTTGTTGTTGCTGCTGCAGCTGAGGTGGTTGTTGTTGGTGATGAACTGGTACGTTATCGGATACTGGAACGGTACTGACTGGGGCTGATAGGTTAGCTTTACCGCAGCTGCTGCTGTTTTGCTCGGCTGGCACTGGGCATTTGTCGTCGACGTTGTTGTTGGCGGCATTCGTTTTTATGCAGCTTTCCGCCTCAATTTGGATTGGTTTTTTCGTAACGTCTTCCGTCGGTGAAGTGTTCTTAGAGTATGATTCGTTAGCGATGGTAATGTTATTGTTGTTGGTGTTAGCGTTATTGTTGTTGATTGAAGGCTGAACGCCGTTTATTTTCTCGTATTTTGAACGATGAAACGAGCCATTTATCTGAAATGATAAAAGTATACAATTTAGACATCGTAGTCATTTCGTTTTGTTTGATGGATTGTAGTGGGTAAAGGTACAATCGAGGCCGACCACTTAGAATTTTTGAGGTTGAAGCCTATAACTTCATATTTTTTCCAAAGAGATGGTGGGTTGGAATTTTTTTAATGCTGAATAAATGAGAATGACAATTACGTTAAAAAAATTAAAAAATCAACCATCGAAAAAACTGAAAATTGTAGAGATTCTTTCTTCAATAATTTAATGATTATTTTCACTGCAAAAAATTTTTAAAAAATCTCCGAAAAAATTGAAATAAGAAGTCAATAATCTTTCCTCGAAAGACATGAGATTTAAAAAAGTGAGAGATTTTTTCAACAAAAAGATTTTAAAAAAAACAATAATAAATTGAGAAAAAAAATTGAAACTTCTTTATTCTTGTATCTTTCCTTCAAAAATTTAGAAAATATGAAATTGAAAATAAATATTCATCTATTTTTTCAATCCAATAAATTTACGGATTTCAGAAAAATTGAAAAAATTTTTCTCTAAAAATTTGAAAAATATTTTTACGCCAAAGAGATTTTTTCTCTGAAAAAATTGTAAGATTTATACTGCCAAAAAAATTCAGGTAAAAAATTCAGATTCACTTCTAAAACAAAAACTTGCTATTTTTTTCACTCAAAAAAATTTTTTTTTAATTTCAACTTGAAAAAATTTAGAGACAAAAAGTTGAAAACATTCTTTAAAAAAACTAAGAAACACACGAAAATTTGGATTTTTTTGCTTCAAAAAAAAAAAAAATAATAAAAAAATTAGAGAATTATTTTTCAAAGAAATTGAGATTTTTCTTCAAAGAAATTTTCTTTACAAAAAATAGGTAGGCAATTCCTTCGCCAAAAAATTTATATTTTTCAGAAAAAATTTTGAGACCCCCCCCCCAAAAAAAAACCATACGAGAAATCTAAGATCTTTTAGTCTAAAATTATAAGATGATTTTTTTCTGAAAAAGTATGAGTTTTTTTTCCAAAAAATAAAATTTTTATTCACTCATACTAAAAAAAAATGAGAAGATTTCTTGCCCAAAAAATTGACACGTTTTTTCAAGTAGGTACATCATTGAAACAAAAAATATTTTTTCCCGAAGAAATCAAAAGTATTTTTTTTCCTAAATTAAAAGATTTTCTTACAAAAAAATTTCAAAAATTTTTCATCAATTTTCTCACTTAAAATTTTTTTTTTCACTGCTTTCAAAGTTTTTTTTTTTTTCATTCATAGAAGATTCAGAATAAATCCCCCTACCCAAAAAAATTACTTTGGGTGATTTCTGATTAAAAAAAAATATTTTCTATGCAAAAAAATTAGATTTTAATACGTAGGCGATGCGCATTTAATTTTAGCATTTTCAGAGTTTCTAGAGTGTAGCTAATTCCACTCCTGAAATTTCGAGTGAAACCCGAACACCCCAGCAGCTGCTAAGTTGTCGACCATACGGGTACAATGGAGCAAAAAAGGTGAAACTTCTCACCTGATTCTTCTTTTCATGAGTCATATTTCTCTGATGATTATTCTGACCTTGGTAACTATTCTGATACTCGTAGGTGGGTCGAATCGATTGATTGTGATCATGGGCCGGTCTCGGGGCACCAGTTGAGCTAGATCTAGGATACGGCATGTTACTTTGAATCGGATTGCCATTTCTGTGGTTATTACGCGGCGGCAGCGGAGCTGTACCGGTAGTAAACTGATTCTGATTATGGAATACTCTGGGTTTTGGTCCAGCTCCTCCGTTACTGTTACTTCTTGGCGGTCTGGGCGGTTGTTTGTTATCGTTGAGTTTCGTATTGCCATTCTTGTAATCCTTATCTTTAACGTTACGATTAACGAAACCGGGATAGTTGTTGTTGACGAAAAACGGAAACTTGGGTATATTCGGAATACTAATAGCGTTATCTTTGGACTGAGGCGAAGTTGAGAACTTCTTCTGCGAATATTTGGAATCACGTTTTGGCAAATGGTCGCTTACATAATGCTCGGATAAATTTTTCGGATACGGGGTTTGCGACAGAGCCGGAGTTGTCGCCTCCGTCATGTAGATCGGGTTGTAGTAAATGTTATTAGGCGGTACCGGCGTATTCGGATAGATGACTGTGGCATTTCGATGTTGCATGTAATTAGACGGATTATTGTAGTCGGTGTTCGCGTGCGGTGTATGGCCAGCAGATACAGGAGTCTGAGATGAGGCCGTGACTGGTACCTGCGTTATGACTTGTGTGGCTGGTGCGTTATTTGGTTCGGTTGCGATGAATTGCTCTTGAACGTGGTCCGTATTTGTGGTCGATACGACGACTGGGATCATCTGTTTCGTTTCGGCGTTCATCACCGAAGGAGCGGATGGCGGAGATGGTTCTTTGTTGTTCAATTCGGTGACATAGTTTTGCACATTTGGTGTAGTTCCGTGGTAGCTTTGAGCTTCGTAATTGTTTTCCTGCACAGAAATATTTACAAGTTTTAATGAAGCAAATAAATAATTTATCAACTTTAATCAAACGATGAATTTTATCAATTTATTACCCTCCAGCGAATATCTTTATCTTATTAAAAAAAATTTAAATAGCAGACACCGAAGTTTTAAAGTCAATTTCATAACAAGCGATAAAATTTATCGAAGTTAATCTCAAAGAGGAAATTACTCATTTCCAATATCACGATACGAATCATCAGTATAAAATGTTATTTTAGGAATTATCACAGTTGATTAAAACAAACGCGAAAAATGTACCTATTTACATGCTTCCAAAAAAATATCAATCAATTTGCTTCGGAAAAAAATTGATTTGGAGAAATATGTAGAAACAGCCACAGATAACTTATTCAAATGATTGCTTCGGTGAGGCTCATGTTAAGGATTTAGATAATCTGGGAAACATATAGAGATAAGAAGAATCGGAATACACAATGGGAACATTTTCTGCACAGGAAAAATAGGTAAAATTGGATAAAACGATAAAAATTTATTCCCGACACACGATTTGCGCTAGTTACATTCTCTTAAAATAATCGAAATTTTCCATCATATTGGAATTTCGCGAGTTACCGGATTTCGACGGACGCGTGTTCATATTCGCATTCGTCAATACGACATAAAAATTCACGACGAGTTATCGCAACATGATTTTTCAACAATGTTCAAAATATAAGATACGAAACGTTAATCAATTCCGTATCCGAATCGTTTCTCACCTCCGGTGCGACGTTATTGCTGCACGTGTCCGATATGTCGTAATATGGAATGTAGGCGTCATGACCGCCGACCGTCATGACCGGATAGCACGCGCCTTGTACCACATTATAATAAACTTCGCCCGAATACGGCGGTGCGGCCACGCTGCCGTTATAATACTGCGGTGGATGAGCTAACTGGTACGGTAAAGGTGGCGGTACAGATGTCGGAATTACTTGCGAACCATTGTTGTTGCCGTGAGCTCCATGTACTTCGGATGTATTCGTTACAGTATGTTGTGGAATGGTCGCTGTTGATGTTTTCGCTGACGAGCACGGGGGCGAAGAAGTGACAGGAGCCGGTGATGAATACACATAATTAGAATTAGATACCTAAACATAGAACACAGCTGTGTTAATTTGTTCGTGGCGAAGATCGCACACAATAGAAGAATAATCAATATTGTACCGAAACTGAAGGATACGATGAAGTGTATGGTTGTGGGCCTACCATGACCGGTGATGTATTATGTGGCACTGGATAGAATAACGCTGCTCCTTGGTACGGAGTCGTTGGCACGAAGTTCGGTGACGAACTATAACCATCTGTTAAGCAAAACACGGAACGTTGTTCGATTAGTAAATAGAACAATACACGACCGAGTTGGTTTCCCATTTCAGTTTGCTGAATATGAGTTTATGTTTTCGTTTCACTTACTCTGATAATATGCACCATCGGAAACAGCCGGTAATACGGTTAACGGAGGGGCGTACGGACTATTTTGAAATACCGAAGTGCTTTCTTGATATTGATACGGTATATTATTGGCAAAATATATATTACTCGGGCTCACCGGAACCACGTACGAATCGGCAAAACGGCCAATAAATGGTGGATTCTGCGAACAAAACACACCTCCATTATACACGACGCGATCACATTAGCTGATAAAACGCTATGGCGATCATGAAGCCTTGATAAAGATTACGTAAGAACGAAAACAAAAGTAATGTTTGCACACATGGCATTACTTCACAAACCATCTATTTTTTCGTCGACGCGTGCAATACACGATGTCATAATTACCTTCATTACTGCTGGCGCGATATTCAATCGTCGACCATTAAACATCAAATTTTTCGCCTGAAATAAAACACAAACGAGAAAACGATGAGAAATTAAAATCATCATAATATATACTATGCAGGTTATCTCGATAAAACTAACGTCGTTTTGCAATCGAGTTACATCGTCGGCTTTTTCGAACGTAACAAAACCGTAGCCTTTAGAAGAGCCATTCTGATCTGCGATAATTTTTACTGCTTTGACGGTGCCGTATTTAGAAACAAGACATAACAAATCGTTTTCAGTGGCTGTAGGACAAATACCTCCGACGAATACTCTATTCGGAACAATTACACCGGGTCTACCTTTGAATTTTGTATCGGTCACGTTACCGTTTATAAAGGAAGACTTTTGCGGTCTATTTACCTGCAAAAATTCGTACATAATCTTTACAAGTACGAAAAAATATACCTCATTCAAATACAATATGTATACGACTAAATTCAATATTCAAGTGTGACGATGTAAGTGAATATGGCGTAATCTCAGTCATTTCGCTGATAAAAAAAGAATAAGATAAATAAAAAGCGAATTTTAAGTTTCATTCGAAGCAATTCGTCAAACACGAGAGCAGATTTCAATTTTGCATTTTAGTTTACTCGATGCAAATGATATAGATAAGTCGTATAAGTAAATAAAAATAACATAATAAAATAAAAACTTACACCTGATTTCCGAAATGAAGCCATTGTAGTAAAGCATATATCTTATAAAGCAAGCAGTGAGTTTATTCGATGTACCAAATTTCAACGAGTGCAATAAAACTGTAAAATTAAAAACTTAATAAAATTATTTCGCCAGTGAGAAGAAAAAGACGCTAACACCGTGTTCACTCATGTTGAATGTGTTGAATGGACAGTAACAAACTGCCAAATGAAATGACCAAAGACGAAGAACCACGAAGACACAAGAAATCTTCAAAACAAACCCTCAACAATACACCATTTCCCTTCTCGGTAGTATTTTATAAATCAACAATAGTGAAAAACTATACACTTTTATCAGACCAGTTTTTTTTTTTTTTCAATGTTGGTAAATGCGTAAATGCTGGAGCCTTGTGTCTCGTCTCTCGTCCGAATCTTTTTTCAAGTATTGATACTGATATCTTTTTGTTTACTAGAACCAGTTCACACTCATTTTTGTTTAGAAAAAAGTCAACGCTCATCCGCTTTTATTGCGACGTTCTGATGCTATCGCCTTCGCATTACCTACTTGACGAATAAATTCATATTGAGCGTAAAAACTTGGAAACTTAGTCGACGACGTGAATTATTAAAAGAAAGCGATTTCATGCATTAATACTTATCGAAATTAAGTATTACTAGTTATCTTTTTTTACTTAAGGTCATTAATGGAACGATAGTTAGTGGTCAAAAGTTACTGAAAAAAAGTAATTTAACATCACTTCTCAAAAGTAAACATTAGCTGTAATGGCTATCAAGCATAAAACAAAGTTGCTGAAGAAATTAAATGAATCGAGTAATAATTCAAATGTCACTGTCGGCAAGTATTCAATAATCCTTTACATAATCAGAAAGAAAGTACAGATTTCAGGTGCGGAGATATTATAACCTCGACCATGTAAACATACAATTATCTAGATTATCTACTATGTACTTGAAATTTATACTTCAGTGAATGAAATGAAATTATATGAAGAATCAACTTACTTTCTTGTAGTAGTCCATAAATTTCATTAAGTTATGCGCGTTTGATTTCTAAAACCTACGAATTCATTTCTGAACAAATATTATACTTTTGAAAAAAAACGAGTGATTCTATAATGAAAACAAAACTTGAGAAACTTTTGTAAATAACTCGCTGGTATGCTAAGTTAATATAAATAATATAAATACACTAATCGAAGTAATCTTTTCTAAATAAAAAAAATAAAAGTATAAAAAGCTTTTCCAAAAAATGGCGTCCGTGTAAGCAGAGCAGAAGCTAGCACAAGCAAGTAATTTGTTTTTTCGCGAGTTTGTGAGACCTTGAAACAAATTCAAAATGTAGTTCACCGTCTCACCGAATTGGCAAGTTCGCTCACCACGGGGAGCGCTGCTGTCAGTGATTATCAACCTAGGAGTAGGAGGCTAGGACTAGGAGCTTTACTTTAGGAGGCTGGCTAGGCTTTGACTATTAAACTAATTACTCATAATTATTTATTTTATGGACAGAAATTTTGAGAAAAATTTTAAAAATTTGAACTTTTGAACAATTTAAAAATTGGAAAAGTAAAAAATCGATCAGAATTGAAAAAAAATACAATTTTTTCGATTTGTATTTTTTTTATGATTGTGGTTTTATAGGTTTTGTTTCTTTTGATATGTTTTGAAGGTATGTGGGCGGGGAATGGGATGATTTTTTTAATATTCCTAAAAAAAAGTGATAGTTTATGCATCAGTGTTACTAAAAAAAAATTGACAATTTCAAAAAAAAACATTGGATCATTGAAAATTTAATAATTTTTGAAGAATTTTCTATATTTAAAAAAAAACTAACATCTTAAAAAATATTAAGATTTTCAAAAATTCAATAATTTTTTAAAATTTATCAGTTTTTGAGAAAAAGACAATTTTTAAAAAATGACGACATTGACGACTTTTTAAAATTCCGTATAATTTTTGTATACCTCATCAACAATTTAATGAAATCAGGAAGGGGACAGATCGCGAAATTTTTCGATTCGAATCACGGATCACGGGATCCTCACAAGTTTTTGATCCGTGATCCGCGGATCGATTTTTCGGATCACGAATCAAAATTTCAAAAAAATTGACATTCTACCTATTTTTTGTTCAACGAAAAAGCAAAATTCTTTTAAAAATTACCGCTTTTTAGGAAAAGCGTACTCTTGGCCACCCAGTGAAAATTGCTTAAAAAATGGCCTGACCTACCTACCTACCTCGTATCACTGAATTGTTTTATTCAAAATGATCGCGAACATGATTTTGTGAAACAATGAAATGAAGTATTGACACGGTGCTTGTTCTGAGAAAATAAAATACTATCTAACACGTATGTATATTGTATTACCTACTTTTTAAAATTACCTATAACAGAACCGAGTTAAGTTCAGAATACAGCACTTCACTTGATGATTTAATATAATAAGTCGGGCCGTGGGAACGTTTTTCTCAATGTAGAGGAAAACCTCGAAAGAAAAAATAAGTAGGTAAAAAAACAATTTTATTTATCGCATTTTTTTCTTCACTGGAGAAATAGTCGGCATCAGCAATTCAAAAATTAATGGTTGGTTACATCTCATAAGCTTTGAACTTGCCTTGCAAAAACTTAATTTTGTAAACTTTCATAACTTATAAAGCTTATAAATCATTTCAAATTGATTTTTATCAATTTTTTTTAAACTGATTTTTTTCTATCTTTCAGAGGATTAAAAATGTCGAACTCGAAACCCTGCTTGAAGGCTTTGGTACCCATTACCGATGGCACTGAAGAAGTAGAATTCACGGGAATTGTGGATGTTTTACGTAGAGCGGAAGTAAGTAAATTTAAGCTTGCTCGATTCAACAAGATTAGAATGATTTCTAACAATTTTTTTTTTTAGATTAATGTCTGCGTTGCGGGTTTAGACGGAAAAGATTGTGTGAAATGTATGTGGGGTCTTAAAATTTGTCCTGACGTTGCCTTGTCGGAAGCAAAAAATGACGAATACGACATTATAGTTATGCCCGGCGGTACTAATGGCGTTAAAAAATTCTTACCAGTAAGTTGAGCGTATCATCATTACCTACTTATTATAAATTTTACTTTTTTGAAATGAGAATATGACGAATTTGTAACCCCTAATTTGTGGTACCTACAGTCGCCAGATATTAAAGCTTTGCTTCAAAAACAAGAAAAAAGCGATAAATGGATTGCTGCCATTTGTGCAGGTATAAAATTTTATTAATTTTAGTATTTAAACCAAAATAATGGCAACATTATTTACATTTTGGAATTATATTTTAGCTCCGTTACTTTTGAAAGTGAGTGGAGTCGCCAAAGGAAAAAGATTAACATCGTATCCATCAGAAAAAGCTGCGATGGTTGAAGGTGGAGAATATAAATATTGCGAAGAAATTACCGTCGTTGATGGTAAGTAAATATGTACTTGAATTGAATAGTAGCCTTACCTACTTTTAAGTTTTATCCCCACAATACGGATCTATGTATTTATTTCTAAGCACCAAGGCAGTAACTAGTAATGTCATTCTCTTTTTTTTTTCTTTTTTAGGAAAATTAATCACCAGTCGTGGTCCGGGAACAGCCCTAGACTTTGCTTTAACGATAGTTGAGAATTTGGTAGGAAAATCAGTCCGAGACAAAATTAACACAGACTTGGTACCTGCTTGTTAAAATGATTGGAAATTTGCTGCGAATGTTTTCTCGATACTTTTTATTCGAAAATTAGGTGATCGTATAGCAATTTATTAGTGAAATCAAAAAAATCAGAACTTACACTGATTTCATTTCATAGAAAATTATTTTGTTAGTTTCATAGGTTTTTATTTTTGAAATTTATAATACCTTGAGAATGGGTATTGATATTTGGGTATAACTAAAATTGAAAAATTTCTGTAAAGTTACCTTCGAAATATGTACCTATTAAAAATAAAAATCACCTAATTAGTCATAATTTTTTATTTGATAATTTTAACTATTTGAATAAGAACTAACTAACTCAGCTCAAAACCGCAAGGGCGCAAGCTTTGACCTCTCAAGAGTTAAAACTCGAGAACCAAGATTCAACTTTAGTGCGTTCGGTCTTCGATTTCGGATTCCGGACTCGGACTTCTTCAGTTCTTCGGCGCGTAAAAAAAAAGAAAAAACTTCACATCGGCTTCATATTAAATCCGCTAGATGGAGTTATTTGAATAATTGCCATTATCAAAATTTTAACCAGGTTTTCGTCTACTGGTGGCGTATCACACCAGCGACAGAACATTTCAGCCTATTTTTTGTCAATAAAGAAAAGTTTCTCGCGTTTATTTTAAAAAATTTCGCTGAACTTTTAATGATAAAATGGCTAGTAATTTAGGACAATTTAAATTGAATTATAGCGATTGTTTCAATATTGGAAGTGTTGTTTCTTGTCGTACGTGTTTTCAGAAAGAAATAGAAGGCGAGGTATTAGCTTTTGATTCTCAAACGAAAATTTTGATATTGAGTATCCTTTGCAAATCTTACTAACTTAAATGATATTATCGTTGCAATTATTAATAATTTTGTAATCTAGGATGCTTTTCTGCATATCCGGAAGAAAAGAACTTTTTACGCAGAACCAATCTTTGCTTCTTTTCAAAGATTGTTTTGTAATTTGTTTGCTTTGAAGTAGTATCACTTCAATTCAACGGAATGAGTCATGAGGGTGTAAAATCATTCAATTTTTTTTTAATACTACAAATTGTGTGATTAAAATACACCCTAGATTAAGGAAAGCATCTTAGATCCACTTGGTTGTGCTACACACCTATTTTAATTGTAATTTTCTGCAACTTGTACGCCGGAATACGGAATTACCTTTTTGTACTGATTATGCTTTGCTTTGAATACGTGATATGATTCCTTAACCAAGCGTTTCTAGAATGTCCAGCAACCAACGGTCGATCAACGCTATGCGATGTAAATTTCATTAATTTAAATACAGTCAGTGATGTTCAAGTTGTAAAAGAAGCTAGTTCTGTTCCTCCACCTCCCCATCCTATTAGTGTTCCAAGGGTAAGAATGCATTTTTAAATTATTGCTTTTTTCGAAGAATTATTTATTTATCATGGTGTATGTTTCAACAGTTGAACCATAGGCTGAGAAATAATGTCGATGAAAAGAGACGTTTGATTAGCGCTCTCCAATCAGGAGTGTCACCAGAAGGACAAAATTTATACCTTAATATTACGAAAACGTAACTAATTCAGCGTTCAGTATTATTTTCAAAGTAGCTTATTTGATTAACTGTGTATTTTTTCTTTTTTTCAGCATCCGTGAAGTTAAATGGGATGGTCCTGATATAATAGTATTCGATGAAATTAAAATTGTTCCACCTTACAAACTCGAGAATATAGTAGGAAATACAGACAGTAAAGCTTATAATCACATACGTAAAATGGTAAATTTTCGTATTCATCAAAATTTATACTCGATACATGAATTTTACATAAAAAAAAAATTAATTTCAGATGGAAAAATTCACGAAAGATGCTCAGTCTTCGAAAAAAGAAATACAAAAGACAAATAATAATATATGCGTTAGTTCGTCAAATAACTCTAGCAATCATAGTAATAGTTGTGCTGCACCTTTACCTCAGTAATATACTTAGTGAAAGCAATAAATCAAGTCGACCTTTTGATGAAGAATCATTCGTTTATTTTCATTTCCACATTCCATCTTAAAATATCCGATTGCCTATCCGCATCGTTCATCTTGGAATTTTATCTAAAACTCGCATCAGTTTCGTATTACTGTGGAATTGGAATTCTGAAGTTCTATAATTCTGTTTAAATTTATATATTGAGAGTATTTTTATTATTTCCCTATCTGTCTGCACATATTACTGAAATAAATTGTTTTAATTGGTTATTTAATAAAAGTATAAGTGAAAAGTGTTCTGTTTTGTTGAATTGATAATATATTTTTGTTACGACTTATCATAAAAACACAGACGCTGTAGTGAAAAATTAGGGAGTTTTTTTGAGTCATTTCTTCGAATTGTTCATGTTGAATTTGTGCAAAAGGTCGACTTAATTAGTGAAATTAATAATGTACATTTCATTTTCAATATGAAACAAAAAAAAACCTATATTATAAGTGTACTTTAAGTTTAAAAAAAATATCATTGAATGATTATTGAGAAAACTTCGAAGATGAAGAGCGTGTTGAGATGAATATAAATTGTATTCTACGTTGATATTGTTTTCATGAACCTTTAAATTGTTTCCGTTTGATAATAATCTTGGGATTGTCAAAAATTTAATTTCAAGGCGTATCGATCAAGGTAAGAAGTTGGAGCTTCATCGAAAAATTTCGTTTTGATCTTTTGTAAAATGAAATATTTACCTACTTGTTTGTATTCCATATTCAAAAAATTTCGTTTACAACTTTGATCTCCGATAAGAATTTGATTTTTGAAACGACTTGTTTCAAAAAATAGTTACAAAGTAACAGTTATCACGAGCTTCCTTTTCTGATCTTTAATTTACTCATTTGAAAGTGAATAAGTCTTGTTTTTTTGTGATTCGATATTTCATGAAATAGTTTTTTTACTTTTGCAGAAACATCTTTTTTGAAAAAATCATTTACGAACTTGGTGTAGTTTGAATTTGAAGACTGTCA
Organism: Trionymus perrisii; assembly: GCA_900050545.1. Lineage (NCBI taxonomy): Eukaryota > Metazoa > Arthropoda > Insecta > Hemiptera > Pseudococcidae > Trionymus > Trionymus perrisii. Next base: position 934 of record FIZV01070193.1, on the reverse strand, counting down.
TTTTAGGTTGATATTTTCTGCGCCGCTCCGTTTGCCATGTTTTTTATTATGTTGTACTTCAGAAGAAAAAATTCATACGATGCACCTTCACTTAAAAAAAAAAAAGGAAATTCTTTGTGTCACAAAATAAAAAAAATACCCAACATTCATGGAATTATATGTACCACAAACGTGAATATGTATTCTACATTTCAACCAACTTATTTTTTTGCAATTTCATTAAAATGATATTATTGTTGATGAGTATATTTTGTTCAGATTTTTATAATCTTCAAATGTATTGTTATCGGTATCGGAAATATTCTGAGGATGAGCCTAATAAAGTTACATTATTTACTTAGGTTGGTGGTTCTAGGATATTTTATTCTGAACCGAAAGTTAAAAATTTTCTAGGGTATAATGGTGTATTATTTAACAAGGGAGATAAAGTGATTTTCGACGAATTTCGCTCGGGCAATAACTCAAAATTGTTGAAAAACACTTCATCTCCCTTATTGAATACGATACCTATTTTATGTAATCGTGGGAGATAAATGAGCATTTAGACCAGCAAGATGGGCGTAAAGTTACTTTATCTCCCTCAGTTACGTAAAATGATTTTTCCCGGGAGGGTGGGTGTGTAGTTGAAGTTTCTGAAATATTGTTTTTTTTTTTCTAAAAAAAAAAAAAATAGATTTATTTCTACAAAAAAAAAAATGAATTTTTATTTCAAACAATCCAGATTTTTCTTCTCAAAAATTTACAGTTATTTTTTTCAAAAAATACAAGAATTATTTTTACTCCAAAAAAATTAAAACACACTCTCCCCCAAAAAACTTTTTCTTCAAAAAAATTGGGACACCAGAATTGTGATTTTTATTTCAAAATAATACTCAGAAATTTTTTCCCAAAGAAATTGAGAAATTTTTTATCCTAAAAAAAAATAGATTTTTTT
>FIZV01070191.1:0-20431 GCA_900050545.1 Trionymus perrisii | reverse complement strand
TGCCCTTTTTTTTTTTAAAATTTGTTTTTTTTTTTTTTTTTTTTTTTTGAAAGCCAACTAGTTAAACTTCAAAAAATTGCAAAAAAATTCAATATTGCCAAAAGATTATTTCAAAGTTCATTTTAACATTTTTGAAGATTTAATACTAATTACCTACTACTTTTTTTTTTCAAAAATCAAGCAATCAAATTTCAAAAAATTGCAATAAACATTTAAGTACGATAAAAATTGTTTTCAAGTCTAATTTTTTATTTTTGCAAATTTAAAGATACTTACTTTTTTTTTTGAAAATTGACCAATTAAACTTTAATTTTTTTTTTTAATTCAAAATTTATAGTTCAATTTTACTTTGCTAAAGATCTAATGCTAAGTATTATTTTTTTCAAAAATCAAGCAATCAAACTTCAGAAAATTTTTAAGTTCAAAGTTAAATTTTACATTTTTTTATTTCAATTTTTTTCAAAAATCAAGCAATCAAATTTCATAAAATTGCAATAGAAATTTAAACGTGATAATGATGAAGATCATTTTAAAGTTCAATTTTTCATTTCTGAAGATTTAGAAATGTTGAAAATTTTTCAAAAATGATAGTTTCAAAAATCGTAAAATTTTCCAGTAACTTTAATTCGCCACTTTGAAGTACAATTTTTCATCTCTGAAGATTTAGAAATAGAAAATTCGTTTTTTTTTAAATCGATCATTCTCAATTTAGAAAATTGCAAAAAAAAATTAAGCTCAACGAAGGTCAATTCGAAATAAGTACAATTTTTCACTTCTAATAATTCATAAAATATTTTTAAAAAATTGAAAATTTCCCAAAAATCAGGCTTTTAAAAAATTTAAAAAATTTTCATATAAAGATCATTTTGGGACCCATAATTTTACCCTCCCTGCAGTCGATTCTGACTTTCTTGAAAACCCATCATTCGAGATACGAATCACTCCTTGCAAAAATTTTTTCGAACAAGATGTTAATTAACTCAAACATGTAAATCGACGCATAATTCATATCCGAAGAATAAGCCAAGCGTTTAAATGAACACTCGTGAGTCATACAGAAGGTGTCGTTTTGAACTGATGAGACGATAATTTAGGATCAAAATTCGATCATGACTCGATTGACCACGACCGGTTCGACTCCATACGTATGATTCAACTCCGGTTTTTGATCTGCAATTCAGAATCTCGGCAGGTGTGCGCCATAAGTATATAAAAAAAAAAAAAAAAAAACGAATACGTCGATTCTCTCAGAGTACTCGAGTCAGTCGCTACTATTTTCACATACGTTTACCTCACACTACTGCACCGGCGTGGCTGTTGAAAATGGAATACAAATGGATAAAAACCGGCTTGAAGGTCGTTGGGTAATGACATTAAACCTTTAAAGAGCGAATATAAATGTTTTTATTTTAATTGATGATCAATTATGATCGGTGAAACGTTAAAAAAAAGTTGACATTATTTAATATATCAATTTTACGCGTTTAAGTTTATGAAAAAAAAAAGAAAATAAAAAAAAACGTAAAGACGACGAGACCAGACATGCTGAGAGAGTATGAAGATAAATAAATAGGTTTTCTAGTGCTCTATGTCATACTGTAGAAGTGTAGAGTGAGAGGGTGAGAGACATAACCGGTGACTTGAACGCTGGTATAGGACAATTCGACGATGTAAAGAAGAAAGACGAGTAATGATGAGCGAATTTTTGAAGAAGATGATTTACAAAACAGTCATATACGTATGTGCTATTTCAAAATTAACCAAACCGATATAGGTACTCGATTGGGTGGGTGAAGAGGGGCTTTACAAGGTGGCTTTTAATATCGGGACACATCATCATTAAAATGTTTGACTGTTCGAGTACCAAGGCAGGCTACGAACACACTCGATTACACGTTCGTATGTGTGTATAATTTAATGATTTAAAAAAAAAAAGATTAAATTTTATTGCGATCCTGTATATGGCTGCATGTGGATGGATCACAGAACACAGAGTACGACGCGAGAGAGGTATTTGTGCTCGGCTAAAGGAAACGAAACGAATTATGCATTATTTCCGTCGAGCCCGAGAGAGAGATAAGTTTACCCCATGCTGTGGAATTTTCTGTGGAATGACATCAGAATTTAACTTTTTTTTAATAATAATAAACGAGCGTACGTATACGAAGATGGCGACGAGCCGGGGACCTCAGACCGGAGGCGGGGACGCGATTGTCGTAACTGTGATGTGCGGTTGCGGCGCGCAGCCACACAAACGTCGAAAATTTCCGGCGATTAATGACGCCGTTTTTAAAATCATTTCGAGATATGTGAAAAAAAATAAAAAAATAGTATAGAAAAAATATGTATGTACTTCGTATTCTGCGTCTTTATCTTATTCTCGGTTCGTCTGCGTCTTTAATGAAGAGATTTTTATACACTTAGGTGAGTCAACATGTGCGCGTCGAAGCCATGGGAAAATCCTCGCCCCCTGTCTTGGATGACGCCGAGATCGAGGTTTTTTTAATCGTTTCAGCGCCGGATTAATTACAACGGCGAACTGTGAAACGACGCTGAGCCGATACACGCGTTCCATAATAAATTAAGGATAAATTGTAAACACGCTAATTACTCGCATAAGTACGTAGATATATACTTAGGCGGCAAAAGATAGCAAAATTCTGTACCGTGCTTGGATTTACCACTTTATTGAATCATCTGAACTCTTCGAGGACACATCCGAAGGTCTTTGTCGTTGAACTTGACAACGTCAATGTACATTTTCGCGTTTCTACCTTTTCCTGCTCGATTTGCACGGTAATTAAAATGTTCCATACCCAGAAAAAAAAAAAAACTAATCAAGATTTAATCGAAGATTTTTTAAAACCGTGTTCCTGTCAAGATACAACCCAGACTGAGAGAGACAGACTTAATAACTAAAATACTCTCGTACGTGTAAGTACCTTCGTACGCGAGAAAGGGAGGGAAAAAATAGTAAAATTATAATTTAACAGACTCAGGCGTATAATGAAATACACCTCTCTCTCTCCATCTTTCGTACAAGTAAATGAAAAGTGGTGGAAAGTAGTAGTTATGTAGATTACGGTAATAAAAAGCACGCCGAGATGAACCTGGGAGGGGACATCGGTGTAACGAAAATACCCAACTGGGCGAATTTTCAGTCGAATTACCCAGACGCAATCGGGCGATGGTTCGCATCGATCAGCATACTCGGCGATGTAAATCTTAGATAGCGTATATTTTGCGGATGTGGGCCGATATATGTACAAAGAGTGGCTCTCTAGTCTCTATCTCGTGCAACCAAACATAATAAATGAATGCCATCCACGCCAGTACTTATCGCGCAGTCTAATTATGGACGATGGCTAACCGCCTCAGGCTATCCGAGCCCGCAGCCTATTTGACCCATTTGATACTTTATTGGCTGACTTCCAACATGTACGTGTGTGCATGTGCGAAAATCTCCTCCAGAGATGCGTATCGACGAAGGCGTTCGATTGATTGACGCATATGGTGCGCACAAATACCACTCGAAGGGTGCAGCCGCCTAGCTGATATCGAACAGGAGTATTTTATGTGCCGGAAACGACAACCACAGATCCAATATGTCGATAATGATCGTCCAAATGGATGGAGAAGCTCGTTTTCTAGACTTTGGTATCATGTATCTCGGGATAGACTTGATTTAGTGTGAAATGCACTTTGGATTTGGAATCAGCGTACTCGAAAACCTTACAAATGATATACAACACGATATGTTATCGTAAATCGATTGTAGCATTTCCCCTGCCCCTCAAAATAAGCCCCAAAATTCCCTTAAATCGTAAAAATCAACCATTAGGCTTGATCTTACGTGAAATGGACTTCGGATTTGAAATCAGCGTACTCGAAAACCATTCAAACGATATGAAACACGATACGTTATCATATCTTCAAGGTACCACCCCCTGCCTCACAAATCACCCCCACATTCTTATAAATGGCTAAAAATGAATTATTTTTTGAAAAATATTTCCTGATTTGAAATCAGCGCTCCCAAAAACCTATTATTCGATACCCATCTTGATATGTTATCACCATCCGATTTTAGCACCCCCCCCCACCTTTGTTATCAGTATTCCATCACGTTGAATCATAAAAATGACTCATTTGTAACTCAGTTGACTTACTCTTCGTTTAAAGTGACGTTCGTAAATCGCAATTGAAATTTGTCACAACATTTTTGAAATACCTAAGTCAATTTAAAGTGCCCCATGGGAGGGGATGGCGATAACAAATGATAAGAAGGCGTGCGGTTTGCGGTTTATTGATTTTATGGTATTTCTAAACATCTAATTCGATGCAATTTGAAATCAGTATTTTAAAAATTATTAATCGATGCCCATTTTGGTGTATTATCACCGTTGAAGTTTAGCCCCGCCCCTCCTCCCCCCACAACCATCACGTCATCAGTTAAAATCATGAAAATGACTCATTTTCGACTTACTTGACCAAGTCTCCCTCTGAAATGGTATTCTGAATTGAAATTCCTTCATTCGCCGGAAATTTTCAAAATACTCAAATTTGTGGCCCCCCCATTGCCCCCCATAGGAGGGGACAATCATAAAAAATGATAAAAAATTGTGTCGTATATCGATTTCATGGTACTTCAAGACGCCGAATCCGAATCTCGAGTTAATTTTCCATTTGGATAATTCTATGATGGCTCGAGCTCGACTCTGCGTCCGAATTCCATTTATAATTCGTCGGTTCGCTCGTGGTAATGGGACCGTTTACGTGTCAGAGCGGCTTATGTCGAGAGAATCAAATTAAGAAAATATTCCAAACGCGGATTTGCTGACTACACGAAATTCGTGGCGAAGGCGTCAGCGTCATCTCATCACCATTCCGGATGTTGACATGTTATTTCGACAAAATGAGAATTCTCAAGATGATATTATACGAAGCCAGCTAAAAAGCTATACTAATTACTGAAAAAATAAGCGATCGAAGCCTCGGAGCTCCCGCCGTGAATTCAGTAATTGAATTTTTTCGGTGACTTGAACGCTGGTATGAACCAATCAGCTTGACCGCGTATGCGGATTTAAAACAGCTGCGTCGCTTCGATGCGATTCTTTTTTTTTCTTTTTGATACATGGCCAAACTTTAATTACGAATGGCGAATTGGCGATGCTTCTGTTCTGGCGGTGACCTGCAGGCACCTGCGGGGGCCCCAGGTGAAGTTGGTAATACGAAAAAATTCACATATAAATCAATAATATTATGTATGCGTACCTCGTGTACACGATCTCTGAAGGAGATTATGACATTGAAACCGTACACACGCGAGATATTCTCTCGCCTTTATCGTGAGCTTTTTTCCACCTTATATTTTCGGTTATGGCGAATTAATTAAAAACAATTTATTTACGCCAAGTCGACGTATACTCGTATTATATGTACTTAGGCGATATAAAAAATAGAAATAAATTTAATTTATGACTAAATCAGCAGTTAAGTTAAACATTCATTAACCTTATCGCTGCGAATAATGAGTTTTTAAAGTAAAGTTAATTACTTTGTCATTATATGGTCGGAAATTTATTCGTTCAGATTTGTCTCTTTGCGGTTGAATTCGTTTTTGGGGAATTTTTTTCGTTTTGAGAGGAAAAAAAAAGACATAAAACTGGTTAAATTTGTGACGTTAGATTCCTGTTTGGTTGCCAGGGTGTCTCATAAATATCGTAGGCGAATTTACCATACGATTATTGCACGGATTGTCGAAGATTTAGAAGATTAGGATTTAGGGAAGTCCTCCCTTCTGCCTGCCCTAGCTTTACATTTCCATATACTTGAGAAATGTGGAGAAACTTGGATAATATTATGTAATGTCACTCTTGAGTAGAAAAATTCCACGATGTGGTAGCGTAAAGTTTTTTACGAGCTCGTATAAAGAGCTAACGAAAAAGACAAGTTTTGTACGTATTAATGAAACTAAAATGAGATTTTTTTAAAATTCGCTACGTTTATTTCTAATTACTCGAACAAGCGGGGCGGTATCGTAAATTTAATAATCCGTACTTGTAGTTTTTTTTTTTGCCTCTGATTCGAACCGTTACTACCTATGCGTGGAAGGATATTAAGAATTTTAATCCGTCGCGGAGCGATTTAACGCTTATCAAATGGGTATCTATTGGACTCGTTTCGTCTGTGTACGTATTGCTGATTGGCGAGAGTTATCAGTCGGCTCGATCGAGAATAATTAATAGTAGTAGCTGGTCTGTCGGTCCATAACTGTTATTAAGACTCGGCCTATGTTCCGCGTATACATACGCGTACATATCGAAGGAAAATTTAATGTTTTCATAATGCATGCTGCATATCGAATCTCAGTTAATTACACGCGCTGATCTCAGCTCCAGCTCTCAAGCTCCAGCCAGCGACCGGTAAAACGATTTTCGACGACGATTAAAGCGCGTTTAATTTACCATAATTATACCATTGCCGGTCGAAAATTTTCGTTTATTGGTATGCGCGATGCGTACGGCGCGGAATCGTATTAAACGCGCGCCTTTTCGTCCCCCCTGCTCACCCGATCACCACTGTGTGTCTCGTACAACGTACACTTCTCCCTTCGTGCGCAACGTTTCATTAAACTGGCGAGAGATTAAAAGCATGAAACGAACGGAATTGGTAATCACCCAGCCAACGAGTAATGTGTGATGAGAAACTGCCTCATATGTCGAATCAATAACGTTACGTTGATAATTATATTATTTATCGGAATATCTGCCCGAGTCCTGTCTACCGAGCCCCCTTCCTAGATCTATCCATTCCATCGTGTAGTGATTGCAATTCTCCGGAAATATCGGGCGATTGATTTTTTTTTTAATGAGAAATCGTGGCTAAGAGCGAGGGTTTCTAGCTAAGATGATTTATGTGTATCACTATGTCTGGTATACCTAGGCTAAACAAGGCGGGGAGGAGGAGGAATAGATTTTTAAAATTTTATCAGTTGAAAAAATGCGAAGTTTTGGCAACAAAGTAAAGTATTGAAACAGATTTGATTTTTAAGCTTTCCAAGTCATTTTGAAAAATTTTCAAGTTGATTTCAAATGTCATATATTCATAATAAAGTCTCAAATTTGATTTCAAAAGCCACGATGAGATCGTAAATTTGCCAATAATTGTGACCAATTTTATAAAAAGTCGTAAAACGTCGGGATTTTTATTCAAATGTCATGCTGGAGTCCTAATTTTATTTTATAATCCATGAAAAGTCACGAAAATAATTAAAAATATAATAAGAAGTCTTGATTTTCACTAAAAAGTCATGATAAGTCACGATTTTATTCAAATGTCATGATAAAGTCCTAATCTTATTTTATAATCCATGAAATGTCACGAAAATAATTAAAAATATCATAAGTCTTGATTTTCACTAAAAAGTCATGATAAGTCACAATTTTTTTCAAATGTCATGATAAAGTTCTAATCTTATTTTATAATCCATGAAAAGTCACAAAAATAATTAAAAATATCATAAGAAGTCTTGATTTTCACTAAAAAGTCATGGTAAAGTCACAATTATAAAAAGTCATAAAAAGTCCTTTTTTTATTTCATAATCCATAAAGTCACGGAAATAATTTAAAATAGCATAAAAATTCTTAATTTTGACTAAAAAGTCATGATAAAGTCACTATTGTAAAAAGTCATAAAAAGTCTCGATTTTTATTCAAATGTCATGATAAAGTCCTAATTTTATTTTTTAATCCTTAAAAAGTCATAATAATTTAAAATATTGTAAAAGTACTAGTTTTGACTTAAAAGTCACAATAAAGTCACAATTTTAAGAGAAAAACTAAATTTTGGTCAAGAAAAAAAAAGTCATAAGAAATCACAGTCTCATATTGTAATTTCGGTAAAAAAGTAAAAGTCTTGCAAAATATTTAATTTTCAACTTTCGAAGTCATTTTAAAAATCCACCGAGTTGATTTACTATGTCAAAAAGAAGTCGCTAGCACTCGTAGTTTATTCAGAAGTCTGGAAGAAATTGTAAAACTTTACACAAAAAGTAACGAACTTCGTAATAAATCATAAAAAGCATTAATTTCTGCCCAAATGTCACGATAAAGTCCCATTATCTAATTTCAAAAGTCATTAAAAGTCTTGATTTTCTCAAATATCTCGATAAAGTCCTTTGTTTTAATTCATAAGTCATGAAAGAAATCACGATATTAATGTAAAATGACACGAAAAGTCTCAATTTCAAACTAAAAACCGCAATAATGTCACAATAAAGTCACCATTTAGACAGAAAAACTATTTTGTAAAAAAAAAAAAAAAATGGAAATAAAAAACACTGAATTTTAAATTAAAAGTTGTGAAAATGTCAGAGTCTCAATTTCAATTCTGAATCCTTTTTTGCTCAAATTTCATTGATAATTATTTTCCTAAAATATTACTTTTGTTTCTCAAACACTCTTATGAAAATTTCTTGTCTTAAAATTTTTCCATCTCGAAAATTTTTGGTGATTTTTTTTTTACAAAAATTCACTTTTTTGAAACGTTTTTTGTCTCAAAAATTTTTCATTTGATTTTTTCTCATAAATTTTTTTATCGACTAATTTATTTTAAAATTTTTTGCTTTGAAATTTTTTGTATTGCTTGATTTTTAAAATAAAAATTACGAAAGTTCCTCTACTTTTTCAATGAACAATTTTTTTCTCAAAAATTTTTTTCAAGATTTTTTTTCACAGCAAATTTTATTTCAAAAACTTTTATAACTCAAGAATTTTTTTATTGGAACTTTTTTTATAAATTTTTAATATCAAAATTTTTTTCTGGAACTGAAAAAATTTCTTCTCATTTTTTTCTGAAATTGATGTCTTGGAATTGTTTTTGCATTAGTTGATAGTTCCTCCTGCAAAATTGGATGGGCATGTTTCATTTCATCTCTTTTTTTTCCTTTTTTTTTTTTTTTTTGAAAGTTTGTCTCGAAATTTTTTTATGAATTTATTGTTTCAAATTTTTTTGTCTTAGAATTTTTCATTGATTTTTTCTGTCTCGATATTTTCCTTGATTGAAATTTTTCTCAAAAATTTCGTTTTAAATTTTTTTTATTAAAATTTTTTAAATCCAAATTTTTTTTTATTAAAATGTAACTGTTAAAAATTTTTGCAAAAAATTAGGATTTTTTAAATACGATTTTATTAACGTTTTGTTATAAATTTTTCCTTGTTGGCACTTTGAAAAATATGTTTTTCAAAATTTCTTGTTTCAAATCATTTTTTATTGTATTTTTTTTTTTTTTTGTCTCAAAGATATTTTACAAGTTTAATTTTAACATTGAAAAAAATATCGATTTATTTTCTTCATTTTTAAAATTTTTTTCTGTACCATGTCTTGTCTCTCTCTCCCTCCCTCTCTCTCTCTCTCTCTCTCTCTCTCTTGGTATTTTAAGCTATGCAATTTTTTGATCGAAATTTTTATCACATTTTTTCCAAACTCATTTTGAAAACTTTCCATATTAAATTCATTTCGCTAATCTGATCCTCGAGTTAACTTAAGGCTTATGGAATCCCAATCCAAGTCAAGTTTTCATTTCTCGCATCAGCTACGAGAACAATAGAAATAGGATAAGATGAAAAATTCGATATTTTATTCTCGCTTATAGCATTCGCGATAACCACCTGTATCAATTTAGTACGAGGTATTTACTCGCCTATTACTACTGGAAATAAAATGTGGCAAGTGGCGCTCAACTTGGGGAAACTTATAAGTTCCTATAGTTCGATTATCAAATACAAACAATAGAATCACCGCGTGATCAATGATTATTAAAAGGAAAAAAAATGATCATTTTTCTCATCTGAGAGGAGTATGGTACATATTATATATGGTATGAAAGAAAAGGTCACACTGGCTGGAGGAAAGTCATAGTAAGAGACCTACAAAGTGTCGCGCTTTGCACTCAGCATATGTAGGTATAGGTACTTCCTCGCCTATAGATACAGCTCGCCTAATCACGACTATATATAAACGATACTTAGGGAGAAAACTCAGCTCAGTATAAGCAATTTCACGAAGACTAAATTTTCATAACGATTCGATGCGATCTGTAAAGGCCTATTGGGTAAGGTAGGTACATCGTCGTATTGGTACTGCTATTGGAGAAAATAGGCGCGAATACGATGCGACGTCCTTATAGGTCGGCGTGGAATAATAAACGGAAATCGTGTCCGCGACTCGAAGATTGTCTGCACTTGATAGAGGAGCAGAGTGTATCGTAAAGTATACGAAGAAGTGACGATAGGGCTTCTTTTGTACATATGTTTAAATATAGCTATATAGCTACAAATACAAATACATATAAGTATCTATAATGTATGATTGTTTATTCTACGTTTTGTTTGCGTTTTGTTTTTCGCAGAGTATTGTTATGTTGATGTTCAGAGAAGAAAAAAGTCCCGAAGACGAGATCAAAGCGTGGCAATTTTGGCACGGCAGACAGCACAGCGTAAAACAAAGGATATTAGATGCCGGTGAGTTTTTTCCCTCTTATTTCATTCTCAAGCTCCCAAGTCCGAATAGTTTTATGTGGCTGGTTGTTTTTTTTTTTGGTTTGACGGGGGCAGGGGGATTTGGGGAATCGTTCGAGTGTAAATAATAAGAAACGACTACGCTTTTAAACGGATTAAATTCTACAGACGAAAAGATCTCTTTTTCGTAAGAAATGTTCACGAAAAACGCTCCTCCGCACTCTCTCACTCCGTAGTATACGGATGACAACGACGATGAAGCGACAGCAGCAGCATTAGTCTGTGTATTGCTTCAGTGTATATATATACGAGCATCCCGCTGCCCACCGATGATCTGTTGTAACTAAATCCATTTCGGTCGCCATTTTGAATAATTTATTCTCCAAGAAATAATATATATAAAAGTGTTGTTCGGCGTTACATACGCGTCTCAATGTGTGTACGTATATATACGTAGTATACGTACGAGAAAGAGAGATAAAAATTAAGAAAACCACGCGTTAAGCGAACCGAACAGATTGTCTCGAATTACAAGATGGCGGCCAAAAGTGACGGGATTACTAGAGCCCATCTTCCGACAAAAAAAAAATACAAACAGAAAAAATATCCGAGCTGACATTTCTGATAGAAGCTGCGTAATATGTGTCTATACTCTCGCATGAGTATTTAATGTCAAAACCGAACGGAACGGAACCTCTGGCCGATGCTGGCCTTACGTACAGCAAGGCAGGGCGCACGCAGACGGTAGGTAGAGGCAGGCGCATTATAATTACATGATTTTCCACTCACAGTCGTTGATATCGGACGACTTTAATTCCATCGTCGGTCCGTTCGTGCCTTTCTTTCGTTCGCTTTTTAATATTACCGAATTTTTTTTTAATAGAAATAATACATCATTCGGCTTATCGAAATATTGTCTGCGGAACGGAGGGAGGGAGGAAGGGGATAAGATGAGAGTAGACCTTCGAGGAGATGCAGCTGGGTGAAAAGTATTTGTGATTGCTGCTAATTACCTCAAAAATTCTCAATTTTTACAGCAAAAAGAGTGAGAGAATTTTTTTGACATTTACACCCAATATTTCAAAGATAATTGTCAGTAAAAAAAAATTGAAAAAATAAGAGATTTAAAAACAAAAATTGTAAAAAAATTGTAAAAAAATTTCGCAAAAGCAAAATTACAATACTTAGATTTTTTCTAAAAAAATTTTTCAATAAAATTTTTTTAATAAAGAAAAAGATTTTTTCGGAGAATTTTTTACGAGAAAATTTGACTTATAAAGAATTTTTAAGTAAAATTAATTTGATCAAGTTTTTATTTTTTTTAATGATTTTTCTTGGCTGCCTGGATTTTTTTTTGAAGAAATTGAAACAGCTTTTCAAAATGATTTTTTCAATATTTTTGAGAAATTTTCCCAAATAACTTTGGAGAGGGAAAATTTTGAAAGAAAATCTAAGAAAAATTAGAGATTTATGCAAACAGTTGTTTCGACATTTTTTTTATCAATTTGGTATCATTTTGTTGAAAAAAAAAATCATTCAAAGAATAAGATTTTTTAAAATAATTTCTTGGTATTTGCAAAAAAAAATTTCTGGCTATTTTTTTCCAGACTAATTTTTAGTTAACTTTTTTTAGAATAATTTTTTTCGAAAAATTTTGAAAAAATAATGAAATGATAAAAAACTTTTCAAGACACTTTTTTGAAAATTTTTTCCAGAATTTCAATGAGATATCCTTCAAAAAAAATGAAGTTAATTGTGAGATTGCTGAAAAGAATGAGAATTTTTTCAAAAAAATAAAATTATTTTTAATGGATTTTTCTGAGATTTTTGCAATAAAATTTTTCAATGAGAAAATTGAATTCTCATCAAAAAAAAATTTTGAAAAATTCTCAAAATATTTTTGTAAACAAAATTTTTTTGATGATCTTTGTTAATTCTTCATTGAAAATAAGTATTAATTTAAAATCTATAAGTTGACGTATCATCCTGATTTTTTTTCATTTATTCAGGATACATATAAATAGCTGGTAATAGAGAAGTTGGAATTTCCCAAAGTGAATAAATTTTTGAACTCGCTTTCCCTGTAGAAAAAAAAAAGAAATAGATTCAACACCTCTCCTATCGATTGGTTGTTCAATTTATTGGATTCCACTCTAGAAAATTCCACCAGTAATCACATCGAAAAAAAAAGGGGGAACCCAATTCGACCACAGCACAATACACAATCGTCCATTCGGACATCTCGGATTATACGAAAAATTCCAGCACATAATTCGCTGGCTCTGTTGGAACGACGACACGACGGGCAAAAGCGAAGGCGAAGGACCACACGTTACACGCAGGCCGAAAACAAAGGCGCATTTTAATTGACAGAATCTTCGATTCGAATCTTTAAAACAAGACCTAGCGAGAGAGAAGATTTGGTTTATCGTGTCGTTCAGTTTCGGGCCCGAGACTCGGCTTGTGTTTTCCCATTGTTTGTTTTTCGTCTGCTCGGGTCCGGGTCGAATTATTTATAGCGACTCGACCAGTGGTGCAAAATCGTCTGCTTTTTAATCCAGCATTGGGTCCAATTAAATGAAATGCCTGCTGCCTTCGTGCTGAATTGAAAGATCGACCAGCACAAGTCGTAACCATGAGACCTTAAGCTCGCGGTTCTGTAATGCAAGTGATCAGCGATTTTCTTTGTATCGAGCGAGATATATGACGAGAGTATAATTAAACCACGAATGAGAATGAATAAAGATTTTTTGCCAAAAGAAAAGGTAAGAGATGACATTCATTTTTATGAGGTGCTTGGAAGATATTCGAGGGTTTATGTTTGGACTTGAACACAGCTCCCTCATTTCAAGATTTTTTCAAAAGATTTTTTAAAAGGGTGTTTGTTGATAGAAATTTCTTAAAAATATTTTTTTGATGAAAGAATTCTCTTTCGAGGAAATTATTTTAGTACAGAATTTGTTTAAAGATTTTTTCAAAAATATTTTTTAGCTAGGAAGATTTTTGTAAAAACAAAAAAAAATTATCGTGAGAGTTTTTTTCAAGAATTTCTACCTAGAAATTTTTTTGAGATTTTTTTGTCAGAAAAATATTTGTTTAAGATGATTATTTTTTTCAAGAGGGGTTTTCGTTAGATAATTATTTTCAAGATTTTTTTGCCTAGAAATTTTTTTATCAAAAAGATGTTTTGATGAAAGTAGGTAGGTATTTTTACAAAAAGTTTTTTTTAAATCAGAAATTTTTGCAAAATTTTTTTAATTCGAGATTTTCTTACCAAGAGAATTTTTTGTCAAGAAAATTTTTTGACAGGAATATTTTACGCAGATTTTTTTTATCCATAGATTTTTTCAAGAATTTTTTTGTTGAAAATGTTTTTAAAAAATATTATTTTACCAGAAATTTTTTCAAGAAAATTATTTTTGTCAAAAAGTTATTTTTTCAAGAATTTTTTTAGGAACAAATTTCCAAAATGTTTTTTCATCAGAAATGTTTTTCAAAATTTTTTGATTTAAGGTTTTTTTATCAAGAGAATTTTTTGTCAAGAAAATTTTTTGATAGGAATATTTTTTGCAGATTTTTTTTAATCAACAGATTTTTTCAAGATTTCTTTGCTGAAACAATTTTTTTAAAGAAGATCATTTGACATGAAATTTTCCCAAGAAAAGTTTTGTCAACATAATATTTTTTTTTCATGATTTTTTTCAGAAACGATTTTTTTGTCTGGAGAATTTTTTGCCAAAATGGTGTTTTCGTGAAAAAAAAATTCAAAAGGTTATTTCTTTAGGCATTTTTTACAAAAAAAAATTTCAAGAAAATTTTTTGAAATTGATATTTTTTATAGAACTTTTTTTTCGATAGAGATTTTTTCATAATTTTTTTGCCATTTTGTTCTCAAGATTTTTTTGGTAAAACGATTTTTTATGAAGATTTTTGTCAATTTTTTTTTCAAACGATTTATATATCACAATAATTTTTAAAGAGAACTTTTTAACAAGGAATATTTTTTCAGAAGTTTTTTTTTTTTTTTTTTGAAAAATAGCGGTTTTTTTGGAAGATTTTTTGCCAAGGAAATTTTTTGAGCAATGATTTAAATTTTTGCCAAGAATATTTTCTTCCAAAAAAAATTTCCTGCCTATACTAAAATTTTTTTCGAGGAAATTTTCTTTCAAGAATTTTTTCATGATTTTTTTGTCAACAAAATATTTTTTCAAATATAAGTACGTTTCTCAATTAATTTTTTCAACAGAAATTTCGCCTTAAAAAAACAACAATTTTTTTGAAGCAGTTTTTTTGACAAAATCATTTTTTCAAAGGTGTGTAGATTCTTTTTAATTTTTACAAAAATTAGAATTTTACAATAATTCTAGAAATTGTAAAAATTTCGTACTTTTTTGACCAAGTTTCGAGGTGTTTTCGTCGTTTTATGATTTTTGTGCTCGTTAGACACCTGGTGTTATTATTTTGGTAATAGGTCGATAATCGATTTAACGATTAAATTGATGTAAAAATGCGAGTAGGCTGTGTGATTTAAATATGTACCTACTTACCTAGGTACGTGAATCGTCATGGGTCCTGCTTTATTGATGCACCATTCGTATCACAATCCGAGCAAATATTAACGAATTATAATACCTACCAGTTCCGCATCTTTTCCACCTCATTACCTACGTTTTTCCATCGTTTGGTTTTAATGCCTAAAGGTATATATTCTTTTGATATCGCGTCTGCAGTGATTATTCGTTTATATTTATAAGATATGTAATAGGCAAATGTACGAGTACGTTAGTATATATTGAAATAGTGAGGGTTTAACCCTTTAGCCTTGAATGAAAACAATACATCTACATGGTATCATTAAATTACGGCACACTACGCGTACAAAGAGAGAAGACTATAAAGAAGAAAGATAGAGTGAGAGGTACACGCAGCGAAACAGAGAAGTTTGTTTTGTTTATTATTTACAAAAGTTTATTTCCATGAATAACGCTTTTATCTTCGTTAATTACACATTATTTCGCATTGGTCGAGAAACAAAATGCGAATAGATATAGCCTACCTCGCGAAGGGCCAAATACCCACCAAACCGAAATGCAGATTGTGTTCGCTGGTATAAGACTATAAGACTATGGGAATAGCTCCTCTAAATCTAAACACCTTATACGTAGTATACGCTGCATGTACGATGTACCAAAAAATATATTGGTAGCTTAGGATTTTTCTTCTGCTGTGCGAGCAATTGGGTGGATACTACGTGTCTGAGACTTTATCTCGGCCTGTAATTGCCCGCCGGCTTCGATATAGCTCGAAGCCATCACGAGGTAATTCGGCTCTGGCGAGAGGGAAAAAATTAAAAACACGCCCAAAAACGCATCGTAATTTTTTCAACCACGATCCTACCTATATACTTTCGGAGTGAGACGCGGTGAAACAATGAAATTGGTTATTTTATCGCTCATATGCTTAGTAAAATGGGGAAATTTTTAATTGGATTTGGTTGAGAACTACCGTATGCAAGTGGAGACAGGAGAGGGCAGAGTGGAGCCGGAATGGAATTGATTTTTTCAACGATGTACTTACTGTAGGTTTTAAAGGATTTTGAATTGGGGAAAAAATTGAAAAATTAATTTATTAATTTGGAACGGTGACTTGAAAATGGCCATAATTGACGAGGTTGAAATTTTGTGCTTCTAAATTGTACCTACTCATTTCTCAGAAACGTTTCAAACTTGCGACTTGGTTTTTCTACAAATTTTTGAAAAAAAATTGAGGTATGAAATGAACATGAAAATTTTTTATAGAGTGATCTAAACTACTGAAAACCTATTGGACTTAATTTTTAGATTGAAATAAGTCAATTTCAGACCTTCTTGAGATATTATTTAATTTTTAAAATGACCAAAAAAAAATTTGCCAAAGATTCAAAACCGATAAAAAACCTAAAGAATACAATTTTCAAGTTCGAATAAAATTTTAGGTCAATTTCAAGGGGTTCCAAAATTGCGGTATGATTTTTCCAAAAATTTTAGAATTTAAAAAAAATCAGATAAATAGGCCTAAGCGTTACAAAATTTTCTGGAAGTCGAAAGCTATTGAAAAGTGCATTAAAAATATGCTGTGTTGGGAAGGAGTCCAGATCGATTGAAAAATACGTAGTATAAAGAATCCAATTTTTAGGCTGAAACAGGATTGTCAGATCAATTGCAGACGTTATAAAATTACGAAAAAAAAATTCCCCAGATTCTGAAATTTCTTTCAAATGCAAGGCAAATATTAAAACGTTTGAAAAACCTATAGAATCTATTTTTCAGATTAAAATAAAATTTTAAGTAAATTTCAGAATTTTGAGGGTTCAAATCGATTAAAAAATCTATATAATCTAATACATTCGGGTTAAAACAAGATTTTAGGAAAATGGTAGACTTCCAAAATTACGAGATAATTTTCCACACGTTTTGTAAAATTAAAATTGAAATTTTATGTCAATTCCAGGCTTTCTAAAATTGCGACATAATTTTTCCGCAAATTTTGGAATAATTTTAATTGAATTAATTATACTTACATATCAACGTACAAGTAAAAAATAAATAGTAAAAATTTTCTGGAGGACTCATAATAATAAAAAGAAGCCAGATTTTAGACCTTAAAAAATTGTTACATGATTTTCTATAAATTTTGAAAATTTTCTAAAATAGGTATTAAGTAAATAAACGTTTAAAATTTTTTTCGAAAATTCAAAACGACTGAAAAATCTACAAATTCAGTTTTTCATTTAAAATAAAGTTTTAAATTATTTTTCAGCCTTCTACAAAATTTACTCGATTTTCAGGCATAAAATTTTTAAAAAATTCTCGTTTTTCGAAATTTTAAAAAAATTTTAAAATTTTAAAATTTATGTAATTGGCAAAAAATTGAGTTTGTGGGTATTTTGAACTCTTATATGTATATGACTTTAAAAAAAAATGAATTTATCATCTTTTTACGAACTTTTGAAATCAAGTTGCATTTTTTTACCATTTTGGAAAATTCAGGATTTTTAAGAAAAAATCGAAAATTCTACTCGATTGGAGGCGAAAATGAAATTCAAAATTTTTGAATTAAATTATTGACTTTTTTGAGCTAAAAGACATGACCTTTTTAAGATTTTCAATTTTTATGGTATTTTGGCGAATGTTTTATGAAAAATAAATTTACCTACTTTTTTTTCTGTTTTTTGGAAATTCATGAATTTTGAGAAAAAATCGCAAATTTTACAGACTGAAAGTAAATATTAAATTCACGATTTTTGAGTCAAAATATTGACTTTTTCTGAGCTAAAATCACAACGTTTTCAAAATTTGCCACTTTTATGGTATTTTAGGAAAATTTCTGATTTTTGATATTTTTTGAAAGAAATTCACTTTTTTTTTTATTATTTTTTTTTGTTGCATGATTTTTGAGCCAAACTCGAAATTTTTACAAAATCGAAAGTAAAATATAATAAATTTGATCGAAATTCGCGAATTATGAGTTGAAATTGGGACTTTTTAAAACTACAACAATTTGTGACTTTTTCCATCAAAATAGTGATTTTTTAAATAATTTTTGCCAAATTAAAAACAAGCAATTTTCTTGATAATTACTATATTGAAATTTTTGAGAGCCAAAATATTTAAACTTTTGAGCTCAAATTATGATTTATCCAAAATTTACAGAATTATAATTTTTTAAGCAAATGTATGAATTTTTTGGCCAAAATCAAAAAAATTTACTTCCTTATTTAAAGTACAAATAAATATACAGAGTTCTACTGGAAATTTGTGACTGAGTCAAAATGTTGAATTTTTGGACTAAAATCGTGAATTTTTTAGAAATATGAAAATTCGTATTTTTTTTGTAAAAATTGACATTTTTTACGATTTTGAAAAATTGAAAGTAGCAAATTTCTCGATTTTTATCAAAATTCATAATTTTTGAGCTAAAATATTGACCTTTCGAGTTGAAATTCTGACTCACGCAACATTTGCAAAATTTCTGATTTTAATCGAGTTTTTGGAATAAAATCACTTGTTTTTTTAGATTTTTGGTAAATTTACGATTTTAATGGAAAAATCTATACCGCAGTTTAGCACCCCCTCGCGACGATATCTCGAATAATTCAAAGGTATAAGCGAAGTTTCGGGTAATTGACGTCGAATCTTTATACACGAACAGGTCTGCCTATTGTTCGCTAGTTTATTTATGATGTCGATAGTGAAGAAGTTATACAGTTGCCATATATTTAAATAGCTGGCCACGCATCTGAGTCGATTTAAAACGACGAAAATGCGGGTCGTTGGAGGATTTATGGTACGAGGGAATACCCAGCGTAGTAAAAAAAAATAAAAAAAGAGTTAAGAAAACGGATGCAACGAGCCGCGATTATTACTAATGATCTAAGAGGTGTTTTTTCTCTTTGCTTCGACTTTTTTCTCCTCAAGTTCCCACATCATAATATACTTATTTTTTTACCTATGTTCGATAATTTTCATCAATTTCCCACGCCTTCGTCGTGTTCTCCAATACACGAGCACTTCACTTCATATGCATACTGCTGCGCGAACAGGTATTTTTTTTTTGGTTGCTTGACTTCTCGACACTCAACTACATCGTCATAAGCGTCGATTATCGAGATGAATCATTATATCTATCGAATTATGTAAACAGTGAGAAAAATAATTCTAAACCGGTACGACAATTTTTTTTAATGGCGCCACGAATAGACGAGGGGGGAAAATCGAGCTAGTTTTCTCTTTTAATTTTGCACCACCGTATCAGGTCACACCTGTGATTCTAAAGCAAATGAGCCGCGTAACCGACTAGCATCCAAATGCCGGTTAAAAATTTCAATTTATTAATCGTAAAAGTCGATCGAGCGAGGTTTTTTTTAACGAGTTCCGTTTATGAGATATAGACCAGCTTGGATCATTTACAATGCTGGTTTTTTTATTCAGTTTTTTGCTCGCTGTGCCTGGAATATAGAAATTATTCAATGAGTCGGTTTTATTCGACGTTTAATTGATTCGATGGTTTTTTTTTCGTCCAGTGAAATTTTTTCTCATAATTTGATTCACACCGTAGAGAACTTTAAAAAGGGATATTCCTCTGCCCCCCTTGGCGAGTCTCGCTCGGGTGACGTTATACATAGAATAGATCTTTCCAGTCGGGTTTATTAATTGGTTTATTTGTGTACGAATGCGTGCACCTGAAGGTGCCTGTGGAATATTAAGCCACGCTCGATTTATTTGCTGAGTTTATTCTCTATATTTTGTTACCTTGTCCTTTTAGTTGGGAAGGATCGTAAATTATTACAATTGTCCTAGTTTAAATTTAAATACTTGTCGAGATTATGATTTTTTTATCGGTAAAAATCAGGCTGGCGAAACGAATATGTTTTCGTTTTGTTGTTTCTCGTTTCATTTTTTGAAATTTTTGTTTCGATTTCTTTTTTTTCTAATTACACATTTTTTTTTTTTGGTAAAATAACATACAGAATGAGAAAATTCGATTTTTAATTATTTTTGCACACAAAAGTTGATCAAAAATCTCGGAAGGTCTAAACTTTTTACGATTCTGTCTCATTTTTTGAATAATTTTTTATTGATTTTTTTTTATTTGTGTCATTTTTTAATTTTCATCGTGTTGCAATTTTGGATTTTTTAATTTTTCAAATATTTTTAATTTTTTTTTTCTAGACCTTTTTTTGACAAGTTGCATCTTTTTTCTTTTCCAATTTTTAAAATTATTTTTATTCGATTTTTTTTAATCCAAAATATCACCCACTTCAAGTGTGTTCTTTTTTCCTGAAAAGTTAAATCAGATTTTCATTAATTATTTTTTTTAATTTAAAAAAATATATATATATTTGAATATCTTTTTGTTTTTTTTTTTCAAA
>FIZV01070167.1:0-11538 GCA_900050545.1 Trionymus perrisii | reverse complement strand
AGAAAAATTTGTTTATAAAAATTTTGTTGCGGATATTTACTTAAAAATTTATATAATTATGTAATATGTGTATTAGAAAAAAAGTTTGTAAGAAACATTTTTTTCTAGAGAACTTCTCTGATTTTTTTTTTCAATATGAGAAATTGAGTATTTAAAAGAGTTTCTTACAAAATATGCGTAGAAAAATGTATTTTGGAGCAATAGGTATTGTTTAAAAAAAAATCTGCTCGATCAAAAAAAAAATAAGTTGCTGCCCCTTACGACAGTAAAATTTTTCAGATGATGTTCTTCCGAGAGAATTTCCTCAACAGAATTTTTAATGCGGGATTTTTGAACAGATTTGCTTAGAAAAAATTTTTATGCAATTTTTTTTTTTTCAATTTTTGAAAAAGTTCTTCAGAATTATTTTTTTTCAAATTTTGCAACAAAAAAAAAATCGAAAACATCTAATTTAAACATTATATCAAAAAAAATTCCCTCAAAAATGATTTGAAAAAAATTTTTGGAATTTTTTTTTTTAAATTTGGAACAAAATATTTAAAATAATTATCTTCCAAATAAATTCTTTGTTTTTTTTCCTCAAAAAAATTAATTTTTGAAAAAATCTGTTGAAAAAAAATTCTTGGAGGAATTTGTTTGAAAAAAAATTCTGCTCGAAATAAAACTCTCTTCTCGTCGCAATAAAATTTTTTGGATGAATTATTACAATAATTTCAAGGGATTTTGAAATTTTTTTTCTGATTTTTTACTATTTATGCACATTGTATCAATTCTGAAAAAAAAAATGTTCAAAAGATATTCTCTTGCAAAAAATTGTTTACAGTTTTTTTTTCTCAGGAAATTAAAAAAAAAATTCATTTAGAAAATTCTTCAAAAAAAATTTAACAAAGAAGGGCTTGAAAATTTTCTTTTTAAAATTCTTTTTAAGAAAAAAAAAAAAAAAAAAACGCGAAAAATTCAAAATTTTAACACCTAATTGTGATTAAAACGTTTAGATAATTTTTTTTCAAACAATATTTTTCCAACAGATTTTTTTAAAGGTATTTTTTTCAAAGCTGCCAAAATCTTCAAAAAAACCTCTTGCGAAAAAGTTTTTCTGATTTTTCTCCCCTTTTTTTTTCTAAGAAAATTAATTTTAAAAAAAATCTAATCAAAAAATTCTTTTAAAAAATTTTCAACGAAGATGAATTTGAAAATTTAGTTTTGAAAAACTAAAAAAGAAATCTGCACAATAGAATCCAAAATTTCAACACCGCATTTGCGATAAGAATTTTTGGATGAGTTTTTTTCAAGTGATTTTATTAGAACTCTGAAAAAAACTGCAGGAAAAGTTCTTTAGGTAGCAAAAAAGTTTTTAAATTTTTTCTCCTCAATAAAAATAATTTTTGGAATAATACCTAATTTCTCAAAAAAAAAAAAAAAATGACGTAAAAATTTTTGATCTTTTTTTTAGAAAAATTTTCTAGAAAAAAATCTGCTCGAAAAAATCAAAAAATTCAACTTGATGTTTTTGTAAAAATTTTCGGTTGATTTCTTTCCCAACAGAATTTTTTAAAAAAAATTCAGAACCGTTTTTTCGTTTTTTTACAATTTCTTTTCTTTTTATCTCTGAAATATATCTTCAAAAAACATTCCCGTGCAAAAATTTTTGTATGTATTTTTTTTGCAGGAAAAAAATCTATTGAGGTTTGGTACTACTTAACAAAAATGTTCAAAATAATTTCTAAAAATTTCTAAAATCTGCTTTAAAAAATTTTTTTCAATCTAATTTCCTCGAAGGAAAGCAAAAATAAATGCAATACCGTTTTAAAAAAAAAATCCAAGAGTTTTTCTTTTTAAATAGTCACATTTTTTCAACTTTAGGAAAATCTTTAAAAATAATTTCTCACAAAAAATATTCAATTTTTTTCGGGAAAATTTTTTTTCGAAGAAATATTTTTCAGAAAGTCTTTGAAAAAGGTATTTTTTTGCAAATTTTTCGTTAAAGAAATAGGAAGTTTTATTAAAAAAAATTTGCAAGTGATTGTAAAATAATCATTCTTCAAAAAAAGTAAGTCTCAAAGAAAAATTTCCCAAAAAAAATATTTTTAATGTTCTTTTAAGAATTACCTCAAAAAAAAAACTCTTTTGGAAAAATTTCTTGAAAACATATTTTTAGAATTTGAAGGAATAACAAACCCTGTTTTTGGTGACGGAATGCTGAAAGCGTTTATGATAGGTACGATTTAATTTTCGTATAACAAAATTATGGCAAATTAAAGTCGAGAATAGGAAAGCATTCGTCTTATTATGTACGTATTCATGCGTCTAAAAGTTTCACAAAACAAAACCCATCACAAACGGCGTTCAAAAATTCAACGAATAACTTTCTGCCAACGAAACGCGGCGACTAAAATTAGAAAAAAAAAATTTGCCATCTTGATCCAAAGACCATGCCTGGAAAGTTGAAATGATCACAAAGGAGAAAAAAACGGCACCTCGTACGACTCGACAAAGATGTACAATACAACAAGTTTATACCAAATTGCACTCGAACGCGATGAAAACTTTGCTCATTAATTGTGCAAATTAGAAGGTACGGTTGTAAAGCTCTTGCAAAGTAAAAATTTCCAGTTAAACGCGACTATTTAAAAATGATTGATAACCTTAGAGGGGTGTTGGCGCTTTTCATCAAAAGGTTAAAACACATCCATCATGTTGGGAATTTTAACATAGGTCAGCATTAAATTAGGTTATATAGGTATCGAGCAGAGCAGAAAAAGAAAAAAAAGACTCCATTCATACTGAATTTCCATAGCTTATGCCACGATCGAAGAGTAAAGTATAAAGAATTGATTTTCGAACGAATTACACTTTTGCAACTTTTCATTAAATTGAAAAGTACAGAAGAGAAAAATGAGTGGTAAATTTATGAAAATAATGAAAAAAGAAGAGATATTTTTTTTTTGCTATGTCAAAGAATCGAACATAATATTAAACTTCATTTTATGTATGAGAAAATGATGCTGTGGCAGTTCCATTGAAGTTTATTGATGGAAATGTTAGGTACGTACTTTTTAGTTTTTTGTGAAGAAAACTGAGAAACAAAATAAGCGTAAGAAATAGTTCCGACATAGTTATTAAAGAGCTGTGCGTAGGTATTGGGTAATTCATGGTGGGTTTAGCGACCATAGTAATTCAACAAGTAGGCATTTTTCAATGACTTTACTCGTTATATTTCGCACATGGGCGACGTAAATTTACCTCGCATTATAAACATTCAGCTGCGTTGCGCTCTTTATTCACAGAGACCGCGAGCGGTTTAATGGGACTGTACTTTAAATGATGTATAGTCGCAAGTCTCGAACAAGGCATACCGCTAAACCTATCTCCTACACCTTTACGTACTAGATCACGTTTAAAAATTAATGAATGAGAAAGTCTATAACCCAGTTTCCAAAATTGAACGTCGATACATCATTTTTGCCCCACGCAATCCATCATCATTTTTTCATCGGCAGTGGTCCTACACCCGAAACCGAATACCACTTCCAGTTATCATCTCTCAACTTTTTTTTACCTTCTACCCCACTGTACAACAAATAACTTTCCTTTTTGTTGCTAGGAAATGTACCATATTTCAGAAGTGAGTCGAGAAGTAAGTCTTACAAAAATTTATCGTGTACAAATTCAACTATTAGATGCTCGATATGAATCCTTTCGGTTCATAAATAATAAATTCGATGATGATTTTGTATGGCAGTGTTGCTTTGTGTTTTTAAGGCCGTCTTGAATTTCTAAGATACAGATAGAACTTGTATCTTTGTACATTGAGTATGCGTATCTGTGATATTCGTATATCTTAGTTTGTGTAGTTTAATCGAGGCCCTGATTTTATAACAATTGTTCTATACAATTAATCACGTACAAATTCTACCACTATTTTGAGTCTTATTGATTCGAGTTCAGCTTGAGCTTATTTTTTAGAATGAAAAATTACGATGTGTCAGAAGGCCTAGCTTTTTTTTCATTACCGTAAGTTGAGGCTGAATGCCAGCCAAACAAGTATTTTTTCAAGTTGGAAATAAATGTACCTACTTGGTGACATTTATTACCATTTACCCACTGCGGGATGAAGTATAGTGTAGGTATTCTTAAAAGTTTTTTTAATCGAGTCAAATGTGTTGAACGAAGGAAAGGATTGAAAGTTTAAAAAAATTTATAATCTTCTTTAAATCGTTGACTTTTTTTTATGTTCGACAAATTATACTGTATTTCTTTAGAAGCTTTCATTAGGGTTTGGAAATACTCGTACATATAAGTCCTTTTTGAAAATTTATTTCATTTTTTTAGAATGTAATTTTTTTTTAATTTTCTTCTCAATAGTAGAGAAATAACTTATTAGTGAGGCACCAAAGTTTTATACATATTTTTTGGCGCATCTGGATTTTTATTTTATTTAAACACATTCTTAAAAACATATTTGACTATAATTCCGTATTATTCATAATCATAATGAAAAATTATTTCTACCTAAGTAACTTTTAATAAATTTTTTTCTTTGTTCTTCAAAACAAATAAATAAAAAAAATTAAAATTGAGAAAAATATAGATTTTGGGGGGGTGTAAATCAGATTATTTTTTGTACTTTTTGAAAAGATTTTAAAATGTTTCTCAAAAAAGTTTCAAGATAATTTTTTGCAAAAGCAGTTTTTTTCCATTTCGGGAGTTTTGATTTTTTACTTTAAAAATTCCTAATTTAAAGCGATTTTAGAATTTTTTGCAGAAAATTCGATAAAGTCGATAAAATATTTCGTTTCTGCAAAATTCCTTCAACAAAAACTTTTTGCGCTAAAGAAATTATTTCCATTTTTTTTTCTTTTGAATTTTTGTTTTCAAAGAGTAGGTATTTTTGTAGTTTTTAATAGGTAGGTAGCCTAGGTATGTACTAGTTACTTAAGGATTCAGAATTTCATCTCAAAAGAATGTAATATAATTTTTTTGCAAAAATTCAGGAAAGAAATCTTTTAGACAAAACGCTGAAAAATGATTTTATTAGAAAAGATTGTCAAAAATATATTATAATCTTTAGTAAAATTCTTCGAAAAAATCGTTTATTTGATTTTTTTTGCAAAAATCTCTCATTTTTTTTTTAAATAACAAAGTTTGCTTTAATAAATTATTACAAAATATCTATCTAACGTTTTTTAAAAAATAAATTCTCCTGAACTAATGTGAAAAGAAAAAAAATATTTCAATTTCAAAAAATATAAGATTCATCTAACAAATTGTCCCCTTTTCTCCAAAATTAGTTATTAGATATTTGTTGTTTTTTGCTTGATTATTGCCACTCTAAAACCTGCTTATCATTGAAAAAAAATCATTTCATTGGGCTAATTTGATTACCAATTTAATTAGCAGAATATCCTTCTTTCCAGGCAGATACTCCAGCGTCTCTATTTCTTCTAATTTTGTCGTTCAATTACGAGAGGGTCAAATATGCCCACAAGAGTCTTGGAAACAACTCTTCGTTCAAATTTCGCCCGAACTCGAGTCCCTTTCCTTTGGACATAGATATATAAATTGATTTCTCAATTTTCAAGGCATACTTACCGTAATCGAACACAACTGCAATAGAGAAATTCTCTTTCGAGCTGGAGAAATTACCGTCAAAATATTCCAAGTACAAACGCCTTTCGGCGACACTACTGCGCTAAGTACCGACATTCTATCAAGTTTGGAAACATTTTAATTATTCCCTGATAGCGCAGTGCCATTAAACTTGATTGGTGCTATTAAACCTCGAATAAAAAACACTTTTTAACCCAGAGACAACTTCAGAATTTCGCTTATTTAAAATAATAAACCGTCGTAGTCCGTTTTAGCCATTCTGGTGTTCAGCTCGCTTTTATTACACTTTGAAGAATATTCTCAAGAATGTATTGCCAAAGTTTGTAAAACTCCAACTTTGGTGATTTACTCGATGTGCACAGAACGTAACTTGTGTAACGGTAACGATATTTACTACAAGGTGTTTTTTTCATCGTTGTGTGAAAAAAAAACAGCTTGCGAAAGATATTGAAATAAAAAATATGTTATACGAAAATGTGAAAATTCTAAATGGTGCTGATGTGAGGTGAGGATTTTGGAAAAGCGGAAAAATTATAAGATGATTAATAGAATGGTATTGGCACTATGCCTATCAACTATTTGCGGCTAAAATGCCACTGACAAGCGATGAAGCGAACCCCAACCAGTTATAAATCTCTTGAAACATTTCTTTTTTTCTTCTTTCCAAAATAGGCATTATCTTCTTTATAAAATTATATTACACGAACTCGACCATTTTCGCTTGTCTCTTCGATAAAAATAATATTTGAAATGATTTCCAGTCGACAGCATCGCAAGCTGCTAGATATTTCGTTATTTTATAACTTTTATCAAACGTTAAAAAGGCGAATTTTTCTCTAATTTAATTAATAAATCAGATTTTTTCGAGTTTTTTTTTTCTCATCCTACAGCTGCAGGTAATTGCATTTCACTAAATGGATTCGTTATTGCGTCGAAAGCCTTATCTACTGGTTGAATCGATAACTGCATTATCGTACCTACCGGAAAAGTAATGGAAAATTGGCTCGACTTTGGTATTGTACACCCTCGAGGGCGTTTCGTTTGTTTTTTTCATCAGACACAGACGGTAATTCTATTTTAACGCGATGCCATTCTCATACATAGGCCTATAACGCATTATTTGGCTTTAAATCTGGCATTTTTGAATTTTCAACAAAAAATTGACAGCTGTTCCACGAAAACAAAACAATGTTTGGATTTTTTACTGCCAAGGGTTCTCGGACGCGTCCATTCATAAAAGGGATTTAATCTTTTTACAACTACGTAGCTTTTTTTCACCGCATGCGAATCGATTGCTGCTGCTCCATCTTCGTAATTTTTCCTCACTTATTTCGCTCAGTGACGAGGTTCCATCGCGGTGAATATTTTATGATGATAATTTCACTTATTTTTGTATTTAAACTGAATTTACTCGCGAAAGCGTCATAAGGATGGGAGAAAAGCAGGAAAGCGAGCATTTGCAGAATGTATAAATTATTGTAAAGCGAAAATACTCCTAGGTATTGCAAGTTTCATAAGCCTATTAAAATTAATTGACTTCGTTTCGGTTCATAACTATTTTCATAATCCATAAATTATTTATTTAGTTGTTTGTTTGTAAGCATAAAACGCAGACGTTATAGTTGAACTTATAATATAGGTCAATAAGCCAACTTCACGTAATAGTCCAGCAAACTTCCTATAATATTCGGTAAAAGATATTCAATTTCTATGCAACTTCATTGAAAATTGCCTCCATCCTTGTCCCAAAGAATGCGAAAATGCATTATTTTCTAAATTTGGTTGCAGTTTCGACGAATACTTACTTTACCGATGGGATTGGGCGAAGAAACGTGAAAGGAATGAAAAATACCTACGTATAAACTTTTTAAATTGGTTTACAAGACAAATGCGAATTTCCAAGAAATAATATTGGAAAAGTTATGAAAAAATTATCAATTTAGAAAATCTTCCAAGCGAGCGAATTTCCGCAAAAATTTTGGTAAACTACCTACATACTTATTTATAAGAGAAAAGGAAATCATGAAGAAAATTATTAAAAATTTGTAAAGGCTTTCATGTGGTAAGGGGGATATTTGAACTCTGGTTGAATTTCAAAATTTTTTCTGGTCTTTCTCATTTGTAATAGTAAAATATGATTTTAGAGCGTATGCGCGATTTTTCACCTCCCCTCATGAGGAGGGGCTTCAAAATAGGTTATTTTAATGTTAAAAATTCCATTTCCGCGAATTTTCAACCGATTTTTACCAAACTTGGTATGAAGGCAGAAGTGCTTGAGGGGAGTGTTGTGAAATTTTTTCGGATTTTTTCGACCGCTAAAACGGCTTTGAATTCTGCCTTGAACGCTTCAAATCTCGCTGGAGGGAGCAGTTTCAGAGCGCCCACGTCGTAATTTTTTTTTTACATTTCCTAAACCCTTCCACGATACTCAATTTTTTTAGAATTTTTGCAGTTGGTGGTCCCGACGTCAGCGCATAATAACCGGGTTTTTCGACAGTTTCCCCTCTTAAAACGAAAAATATTCATTTTTTTTTACAATTCTACTTATTTTGACCACTCTTACCCCAAAACGTCAACTATGATGAGAAAAAATGTTGGCAAAAATTTGGGCCCCCCAGCGCAAGTATTTTGGGAAAGGGGTTAAAAAGTGTTTTTTTTCATCAAAAAAATTCCAAAAAAATCTGGTTAGTGTGGAAGGGTCTAGGAAATGTCAAAAAAAAATTCCGACGTGGGCGCTCTGAAACTGCCCCTTCCAACGCGATTTGAGGCGTTCAAGGTCGAATTCAAGGTCGTTTTAGTGATCAGAAAAATCGAAAAAAAATTCACAGCACTTCCTTCGAGTACTTCTACCATCATGCCAAGTTTGCTAAGAATCGCTTGAAAACTCGAGGAGATGGAATTTTTAACCTTACAATCACGTATTTCGAGCCCGCCGCCCACCACCATGAGGGGTGGTAAAAAATCGTGCATAAGCTCCAAATAATTTTTTACTATTACAAATGGGAAACATTAGAAAAAATTTTGAAATTCGATGGCCAAATACCCCCCCCCCCCTTACCACACCTGACAGAGCCTTTACTTCGACTCGAGATAATTTTAGTAATCACTGTTTCGTTTTGTAAACTTCTTTAGGGAGGAAAAAAAATGAAAATATATCATAAAAAGACGACTATTTGCTAAAAACTTGCAACTCTTTGTTTGAAATGACAACCGTGATGGACACTTTTGAAAAACTTCATGATTGCGGCGAGTTGGAGTTAAGAGAAAAAGTCGATCTTTATTACTTCTACGTCGAGATTTGTGCGGCGCTGTACGCTACTTTTATTACATATTTTTTATCCTCAGATGTGGAAAAAGTTTTATATATGGTACCATTGTAGGTAGGTTAGGTAATAGGTACATATACTCGTTTCTCGTGTTTTGGTAAAATTATGATGACGCGTTTGCTCATCTTTAATATTATTGCAGATAGTCTGAGTTGAAATAGTGTTTGGTAATTTGAAACTTCAGCAACAAGTAAAACGTCAAAGTGTTAAACTTCTATCAAGTTTGGTACACGGTGAAAAGGAAACGTAAAAGAATTTTTCTATAACGTTTTCGTTTATTTTACCTTCGTCGTACATATTATATAGGTACTTGCGATAGACGTTAATAAAGTTTGTAACCGGTTTTTACGACGTGTCATCTTTACCTTATATTCGTCGTCTTTTGCCGAATTAGCATATACGAAAGTCTAGGTAGTCGTATTCTACATTTTAAATTCCAACTTATTCGCAAGAATTTTTTCATCTCTCAGAGAAACGTATTTCAGAAATTTACCCCACAAGAGGCCTATACGTAATTTTTACGATTCCATATTTCATTTCACGTTTAACCTAAAATTATACCGTTTCTTTCAAGGGTAATGAACTCTCGGGGAGTTATTTTTTTAATCCTCGTATTTTTCAAAAAAAAAAATTAAAAAAAAAACAACTTCTTTGATTGCGTAACGGTTTGAGGAAGTGGTGGGTCGTTTTTTATTCTTTAATTAAATTTGTTTTGAGAAAAGAATTTTGTACGATAAAATATTGGAATATTTAAACATACCGAATTGTTCAACGTTATAAATGAAAATACTTTCGACTTTGTACACTTTGAAAGTAGGAATGCACGTACTTAGCTTCTTTGAAAAATTTGGTTTTAATTAACTTTGCTATTTTTACGTTAGTTTTAATTTTGAAAATTTTACGACATTAATTTTTTTTTTTTTTTTGTAATTTTTATATGAAAAGTAAATAATATGTACATTACAAATTTTTGGTGAATTTTACAATTTTTTGGTAGAAATACATTATCAGTTAATTACCTATCAAATGGTCATTGTAGATAATCGTTGAAAATGTTTCTGTAATTCTTTTTCCAATTTCTCTAAAAACCCCAATGTTGAAAAAATTGTCAATTTTTTTTTTTGAAATTTTTATTGAAAAAAAGATTTTTTCAAATTTCACTCAAAGGCAATTTTTTTGAAATTTGCTTTAAAAAATGAATAGGTAATATAATGAACGGTTTGTGGTAGGTATGTTTAGTGTTGATTACCAAAATGCTCGCACATACAATTTCGGTTATTTCATCTTTTTTCAACACATTTTTGGAAACAGCACTTCAAGAAACCCTGTATAAAAATGAAAGTTTAATCAGTTGAGTACTTTTTGATCAAAAGTTGAAACGCGACACAAGCTAATTTTGACTTCCTGAATCAATTGTAGAAATGTTGGTAGTTTTCTGAAGAAAAATCTTGATATTTATTTCTTACCCACTAAAAAACTTTAGGTAATGGATAAACATCAACTTAATTTTTGAAATTTTCGCTAAAATTTTGTTTGAAAAATGCCATAAAAACTAAAATTGATTTCTTTAAATGAAAATGCTCAAAAAAAATTAACAAAAAACTTGAGAATTAATAAAATTTACAAAAAAACTAAAATTTACAAAAAACATCAAAAAACCATTAAAATTATGAAAGTAAAATAAACAACAATCACAAAATTGTTGCTTAACTGATGAAAACATTTTCCAGAAAATAATTTCTTAGAATAAAAAATATCTCAATTTTTTGAATGAAAAATTTCTCAATTCTCGAAGTGTAAAATATTTCTCAAGTTTTTGCAATATTGCAAAAACTTGAAAAATTAGAAATACTTCCTTTAAAGGAAATACGTATTTCTAATTTTTGATTTTTTTTTACATTTTTTGTAAAAAAAAGAACTTTTAATTTTTCGGAATTTTCACTTAGAAATGTTTTGGAAAATAATTTTAATTTGTTGCTTCCTTTTTTTGGGAACAATCTTTTTTTTTTTTTAACATAAAAATATTTCTAAAAATTTTAGGAGAAAAAAATATTTTAATTCTTTCGGAGAAAAGAATTTCTGAAATTTCTTGGAGAAAAAACTTATGCTTAGTATCGATAATTTTCGGGGTCAAGGGAAAAAAGTTTATTTTTTTTGAGTAAAAAATTAGGTAAAATAACCATATTACTTAACTTTTAATTTTTTTGAGAAAAAAATCTGTTTTTTAATAGAAAGAAATACTTATCACAGAAGAGAAAAATTTCTCAATTTTTTTGAGAAAAAAATTATACTTTTTGGTCTCTCGTTTCCTTGAAAAAATATCTTCATTTTCTTTGCATTGAAAAAATTTCTTTATTTTTTCAGAATTAAAAAAAAATTTAATTTTTGGGGATAATTTTTACTTTCATGTTTTTGCTCTGGCACACAAAATTTAAAAACGTGATGAAATCTGTAACGAAAATTTGTCATAAATTTTTTAAAAGAGGGTAGCCGGGTAAGATAGGTGAATCGGCCCTCGGCTGGGATTTTGAAACTTTTTAGCGGAAGTTGGTAAGTAACCTCACCCCTAGCCATTTCTATGGACCTAAATGTTCCCAAAATG
>FIZV01070037.1:0-10236 GCA_900050545.1 Trionymus perrisii | reverse complement strand
TAATTAGGGTTTCGCTTGGTAATTGGTTTTATGACAATCCGCAATAAACTAGAAACTACACACTCAGTCATTCACAACATGAACAGGATTGAAGCAAAAGCAAAACCCTATTACAATGAGCGTATAGCTCATTGCTAGTTTTTTTTTTTTAAATATTCAAATTGGACAAACTTTTAATGATAAATATTCGGATTGCAGCTTTTTCAGTGCAGCGATGTGACCGGAAGCTAAATCCATGACGTGAATATAATCTCGAACACCTATAATACATTTTTCATAATTCGATGCCTTAGTTAGGAAAACTGTTTTTTTTGTATTCAGCTTTGGGTAATGGTTACCTGTTCCGTCCACTGTATCATAATCTCCACCAAAAATAGTCAATACGTTTTTCTTTCCTAGTGCAACTTGAGCAATGTAAGGCATAAGATTCGCAAAAGGCTTGGTTGGATCTTCACCTATTAATCCAGATGAATGAGCTCCCACCGGATTGAAATACCTTAATAAAATTATATTCCATCCCTGAAAATATTAATAAAGCTTATTAAATTTAATAGTTACATAGGTAGGTTAGGTAAGACAAAATGCAATTTGCGCCTTTTTTATTTAGTCTGAATTCTTATTTTCTCCATAAAAAAGGAAGCAGCAGATAAGTAAATAATTATAATCATCAATCATGCCACTCCAAATGAAATAAATACCTATTCTACTATAGTTGACGTCTTGAGACAATTTTTTCCACCAACAACCATTATTCCAACAAAATAGTCACCTTTACGAATAATTTTAAGAATGCGTTTTGCGCATAATAATCTACAAATCCACGAATCTTAATAACGTACCTACGTTCTTTCAAAAACTTAAACCAGTTTGATAGCGGTTGTGACGATGGCGAAGAATTCTATGACTCATTCTAACCAATGTACAAGATAATGAAGATTACCTCTTCAGCTACGCTTATGTCTTTCAAAATTTCCTCGCAGAAGTATTTCGTTTTTCCGTACACGTTTGTGACATTCCCTGTTGGATGTTCTTCAGTGATTGGCAAAAATTTTGGATTACCGTACACCGTACAAGAGCTGGAATAAATTAACTGTTTGCAACCGTATTTTTTCATCACCTTCGGGAAAGATTATTTTTAGAGATACACAAAATAATGAAAAAATATGAGCTTTGCGAGTAATTCAATCAGCTGCTTACATTTATCAAGTTTACAGCTCCTATTATATTATTATGGTAATATAATAACGGAAACTTCATTGATTCTCCAACTGCTTTCATGGCAGCGAAATGAATTACACAGTCGATAGAGTGCTACAAAATAAAAAACATGGTCAGTGTGTTGCACTTTTGATGTAATATTACTCAGTAGGTAGGTAGGTACTAGGTAGGTAAGGATGGATACATACTTTTGAAAAAATGCATTCCAATTCTTCAATGTCTACTAAATCACATTTATAAAATATGACCGATTTCCCGGTAATCTCACTCACTCTCTTCAAACTGATAGCATCTCCGTTTTCGTCGACGCTGTTAACGAAATTATCTACCGCTATTACTTCATAACCATCTTGTAATAATTCTACAATGCAATGACTGGCAATGTAACCTGCGCCACCGGTTACAAATATTGTCTTCCATTGCGGCCGCATTATTGCCTTGAAATATATTCAAATCGTAATACAAATTTGTACCCATAATTGAAGCAACTATCAATTTATCACGCGTTATATAAAATGAAATATGTTTCGTTGTGAATCGTAAACGTGGCAATATTTGGAAAATTTTCCATAAAAAATCAAAATAGTACAAATTTCTGCAAAAGTAACTCCTAAGAATCCGTTATTTCTCATAGGTACCAGTGCAAGTTTAATGCAGAAGTGTACGAGTAGGTAATTAAAATGAACAAAAAAATGTATAAAAAGAACGAAAAGGACGTTCTATCAATTTGAGATCAAGTCAGAAACCTGAACTGAACTTCAAAAGTTATAATTCGTGAAATAAGAGTAAGAATCGCAAACGAATTTTAAAATAGATGAATGACATAAGTGTTGAACACGCGATAATCATAATAAAGTTCAATAATATGATTTTTATTATAAACAAAAGAATGATTTCGTCTTACTTATTTTTATTCAACGTGCACAAGTTCCAGCGAATTTCTTCTGTCAGCGATATCTTACAAATCCATTTAAATAAATGTTACAACCATAGATATACTCACATCAACTCGTATCTTCTAACCATGAATTTCTGTCCGCATTTTATCACATTGTAAACTAACATTTTTCCCTACCTGAATATGATTAAACTTGAAACATGAAACAGGTTTTCCGATGTAGGAGGAGATTACGGACATGTTAACAATAGGTTATGTTGACCCTTCCACATACTTCTTCACCAATATTACAGCAGTGCATATTCGCTCAATCTAGCGAGGGCAATGTACATCAATACGAAACACAACTCGGACAATTGACTAGCTTATTGAACGACCCCCTTACCGACGGTGGTCGTTGGGTGGTCATAGCAATTCATGCGAAAAGTCAAGTATACCGGTTGTTCCTCTCATCCTTTGCATCAAGACAATTTTTGTTATCGCTAAAATATAATCTTCAGAGAATCATCTCTTGTACATTACCATTTGGTGATGAAGATTTTCTTTGAAAGAGTTCAATATTTATAAATTAATAAAATGACATAAAAACATGGTAATAAACAATTTATTTGAACCGTCAATCTGCAAACAAAAAAAGTAAATAAACAGGTAAGTAAATCACTCTCATAAAATACAAGACAGTAAATTCTGAAAATATCACAAAATAGGAACTACATGAAAATAACCACACACAAAAAATTGATTTTTATTGAGGTTTTCTCCTCAGCGGCTCAAATAATCACCAAACCAGCCATAATCAAGAGCTCATGGTTTAATAATTAATAAAATACGTAACAAAGACAACCAACAGTAGACCAACATAGTTGATCACTGTTGGTTCAGGCCGGTTTAGTAATTGGATGGGATGCCAACCCCTACCAAAGCTACTGAATGTAAGACCCTAGGAATAAACTCCTCGAGAAACACATGAATATTAAAAATAACACAAAAATTTTTACGTGAAGCAACTATTCCCAGAATTTTTACGTTCAGTAGCTAAACTTACATTAAAATTTATTTTTATTCCTCGGGTATATCAGCTTCTCCATCGTTGATTTCATCAATAATGTCGTGTGGTGGTTTTCCATCAACAGTACATCCAACGGACTGAAACGACGAGATTAACATGAGTATTTAGTTGGTATTAAAAATATCCTCGTATCAACGTACTTGACAAGTTCCTAAAACTTCTTTAACAGTGCCTTCTAATTTGTTAGCCATCGATCTGGGTCTCATTACTCTAGCAATGTTGATGACTTCTTCCAAAGTAATGTTACCATTGTGTTTAACTTTAATAGAGAAAGACGCGTTATCAATCTACATAAGAAATCTTAACTAATTCGTGATAATCCTTACCATTTTTCACCTTCTTACGATCTCTTGGAGGTTCTTTCAGAGCTTTGATAATTAAAGACGCAGCGGATGGAACTACGGAGATTGTGGCTACTCTGTTTTGGATTTTCAATTGAACGGTAATTTTCAGACCTTTCCAATCAGCTGTAGCCTTAGCTATGTCATCACCAACTTTTTTAGGAGACTGAAAATGGAGGATACGTTAATTATATTGTACTCAAATGATGTCAAGGAGATTCCATATTTCAAAGACTGTCATGATCCGCAAAGCCAAACAGTTCTATCAATGAGAGAAATTTTGGGTGAAGCAACCGTACTATGTTACTTTACGACTAAACTAAAAACATACAGACGATATCAACAGTACGTAGAACAAGTTAGTCGAAAATTATGACTATTTTCGTATTTCGTAGAAATGTCATGATCCGCAAAGCCAAACAGTTCTATCAATTATAGAAATTTTGGGTGAAGCAATCATACTGTTTTACTTTACGACTCAACTAAAAACGTACTGAAAATTTCAACAATACGTAGAACAAGTTGGTCGAAAATCACGAATACAATGTGCATTGTACACTAATGTATTATATTAACATATAATTATGAACAGTATAACTCAGGACACTTACCAAACCCAATGGACCAATTTTGGGGGCCAGAGATGAAGTAGCACCAACTTCTCCACCAACACATCTTAAATTGACTGAAACACATTTGATCCATAATTGATAAATATTGAATACCGTAACAAGGTAATTCTTAAATTTTTATTAAGATACATTGAAAATTAATTAACACGTGTTAGCTAGAAGGAAAATTGCACAGAAATCAACTCACCAATTTTAACTTCCGACGGATCAATTTTAGGGGCCATTTTTCACTATTTTATTTTTATGTTTAGAACGAGGAATATCAAATTTTAATTGATTATAATGAAATAGAAGTAACCTTCTAACTAAGAAATGTTTAAACCATTCCAGTTTTTACATACAGTCAACACTCAACACCGAAGTGAAAAACGAAGAAAAAGACATGGATTTTGAAATTTGACGGCGTCAACGACGGCGTGCAAAAAAGCGACGTTTCAGTTTTGTGTTTAGGGCTTCCCAACAGAAATTTTGAGTGTTTTTTGGTAACCGTGGTTCAAAGTGCCGTGTCAAAATCGAAAAAATTTCTCATTAGTGATTTTATAACTTTTTTATTTTTTTCGATTTTTTGTGGTTTATTTTTTTTTTAAATAGAATTTACAAGACAATTTTATATTTTTAATTTTATTTAATGAAGTTTAATTGTGAATTAAAAAAGAAGATACGGGGTTTTGAGATAAAAAAAAGAATTACAATTTACAATGATTTCAAAAGAATCATACGTCATCAAAATATTTTTTGAACTTGATTGAACGATTTCAGTGTTGTTAATTGTACTAACTTTAAATGTTCGACCTACTCTGTCCTCATAAAAATTGGAAAGAAAAAATTAATTCTTTCCTTATAATAAATGTAAAAAATTGGTAAAATTAGTAAATTTAAAATCAAATAATTCTTTTTCACTATTTTTTATTGCCCAAGTGAAAGTATTATTCTTATTACTATAATTCATTGTGAGAGTAGTGAGAATTTTTTCATGAAGATGATGATGCATAATTGAGTTTTCGGCTTATGATTATACACATTCGTTGATTTGTGGTTGGTTCAGTTGGAAAAAGAAAGAATAAAGAAACTATTGTTCCGGTTTTATTAGTTTTAATTAAATTTTTAAAGTACAGTTTTTTAAGGAATTAGTTCTATCATGACCGATCAGGATAAGTAAGTAAACTTTAAATCATTACTCGGTTGCGGTATAACAACACTTTCAAACTCAGTAACTCATTGTCCAGCTTTTCCCATCTTGAGCTGACTTTCAATTTTACATAGTCATCATCTTGTAATGGGTTGTGCTTTTTCTTTAAAATTATCGCTCTTTACATAATGATTTGTCCATAATTTATTTATTAACCAAATTGTAATTCGTAGCATCTCAATATTTTTCTCTAGATGAGAACCTCTAGAGAGTATTGT
The DNA here is from genome assembly GCA_900050545.1 of Trionymus perrisii. Taxonomy (NCBI): domain Eukaryota; kingdom Metazoa; phylum Arthropoda; class Insecta; order Hemiptera; family Pseudococcidae; genus Trionymus; species Trionymus perrisii. The sequence continues at coordinate 4,671 of FIZV01070037.1, read as the reverse complement.
TTTTCACTAGGTATTGAAAGTTGTTCATGATTTAGCATGAATTCAGAGTTGAATGCTTGAACAAAGGTAAATAGTCGATCATTGAATATCTCATGAACAGCTGTGCATTCAGCGCGAAAATCTGGTTACTTTTTTCGTACACAAGTAACCAACGTTCTTAAAGAGTAGGGACTTATTTTTCAACATACGATTGCTTAATATGCTAATCTATTGAAGATGCGCTTTTTCATTATAATTACGATTCTTCTGAACTTGAAATGCGTTGTACTAAATCTCACCATCGTTCCATTGAAGATGATGCTTCTCACATTACAACTGATTCTACATGTCCCGACGTTGATTTATTTTTAGGCAAGATGATTTGGCGACCGCGATCTTGCGCAAGAAAGACCGTCCAAACAGGTTAATCGTCGAAGAAGCTATTAATGATGATAATTCGGTTATTGCTCTATCTCAAGTAATTTATTCATTACTTTATTGTAAAATTCATGTTATATTGGAAATCCCTAACGTTAATCATATTTTAGGCAAAAATGGATCAACTTCAGTTATTCAGAGGTGATACGGTATTGTTGAAAGGCAAGCGAAGAAAAGAATCAGTTTGCATTGTGTTATCTGACGATACGGTAGCCGATGAGAAAATCCGTATGAATCGTGTTGTACGTAATAATTTACGGGTTCGATTATCCGATATCGTTTCAGTTCAACCTTGCCCCGATGTAAAATACGGAAAAAGAGTTCACGTTCTCCCTATTGATGATACCGTTGAAGGCTTGACCGGGTAAATTTGAAGATAAATAACGCTAGAACATTTCTACAGTCAAACCTCTAACTGTCCTTTAATTATTCTAGCAACTTATTCGAAGTATATTTGAAACCATATTTTCTCGAAGCTTACCGTCCTATTCACAAAGATGACACGTTTATTATACGAGGTGGTATGAGAGCGGTTGAATTCAAAGTCGTTGAAACTGATCCATCTCCGTTCTGTATCGTTGCTCCTGATACAGTAATTCATTATGAAGGCGATCCGATTAAACGCGAGGTAATATATTTATCAAGTTTTCTGGTATTTCAATTTCGTGGTATGACTTAATTTTCCTTTGTCTTTATAGGAAGAAGAAGAGGCGATGAGTGCTGTGGGCTACGACGATATTGGCGGTTGTAGAAAACAATTAGCTCAAATAAAAGAAATGGTGGAATTACCATTACGTCACCCCAGTTTATTCAAAGCTATCGGAGTTAAACCTCCGAGAGGTATTTTGTTGTATGGTCCTCCCGGTACCGGTAAAACATTGATTGCCAGAGCAGTTGCCAACGAAACAGGCGCATTTTTCTTCCTTATTAATGGTAAATGATGACGATTGCATTTATCACTTGTGTTATTTGAACGTCGTGTAATAATCTTTTTCATTTTCTTAGGTCCTGAAATTATGAGTAAATTGGCTGGTGAATCCGAAAGTAATCTAAGAAAAGCTTTCGAAGAGGCAGATAAGAACTCTCCAGCGATCATTTTCATTGATGAGTTGGACGCCATTGCTCCTAAAAGAGAAAAAGTTGGTTTACAAAACTACGTATTTTTTTCGCGTCATCTTTTTTTCTACCATTTTTTTCGTTCAATACAGACACACGGTGAAGTCGAGCGTAGAATCGTATCTCAATTGCTGACGCTGATGGATGGTATGAAGAAAAGTTCTCATGTGATTGTTATGGCTGCTACAAATAGACCCAACTCCATCGATGCCGCATTACGTAGATTTGGCAGATTTGATAGGGAAATAGATATCGGAATCCCAGATGCTACTGGTCGTTTGGAAATTTTAAGAATTCATACGAAAAACATGAAACTCGCCGATGATGTTGATTTAGAACAGGTATGCATTTTTCTCCTTTGGTCTACATTTTTATTTTATGCACTATTCTAATCTTGCCTGATTTTAGATCGCTGCGGAAACACATGGACATGTTGGTGCTGACTTGGCATCTCTTTGTTCCGAAGCCGCGTTACAACAAATTCGAGAAAAAATGGATCTAATCGACTTGGAAGAAGATCAAATTGACGCCGAGGTTTTGAACTCTTTGGCTGTGTCAATGGAAAACTTTAGGGTGTGTAAATGTTATCAGATTTTGTAGAATTCATTTATCAGTCTCATTTATGCATGTAATTGTTTTAATGTAGTATGCTATGGGTAAAAGCAGTCCCAGTGCGTTGCGAGAAACCGTGGTCGAAGTACCGAATATCACTTGGAATGATATTGGTGGTTTAGAGAGTGTTAAACGCGAATTACAAGAACTCGTTCAAGTAATTATAAAATTTGAATACAAGGCGGAACGATTTAATTAATCTTAATTATTATTTTTTCCTGATGCATGTTAGTATCCTGTTGAACATCCCGAAAAATTCATCAAATTCGGAATGCAACCTTCTCGTGGTGTGCTATTTTACGGCCCTCCTGGTTGCGGTAAAACTTTACTAGCAAAAGCTATTGCTAACGAATGTCAAGCTAATTTCATATCTGTGAAAGGACCCGAACTTTTAACTATGTGGTTCGGTGAATCTGAAGCAAATGTTCGAGACATTTTTGATAAGGTACGAATTTACCTGCTAGTTGAATAACCTCCGTTCAAGTTCGCAAATTTGTGTTTATTTTAATGAAATTCTATGAATGATTTTTAGGCTCGTGCTGCCGCTCCTTGCGTGCTATTCTTCGACGAATTAGATTCAATCGCGAAATCACGTGGTGGTAACATTGGCGATGCCGGCGGCGCAGCTGACCGAGTCATTAATCAAATTTTGACCGAAATGGACGGTATGGGAGCAAAGAAGAATGTATTTATCATCGGAGCAACGAATAGACCGGGTATGTTGACACCAAAGGCTGATTTGGAATTTATTGGGAAGTATTTTCTTATAATGTACTTACATAGGTCTCATTTTATCTGTGCAGATATCATCGATCCTGCTATTTTACGTCCTGGACGTTTAGATCAATTAATTTACATTCCTCTACCTGATGAAAAATCGAGGGAAGCTATTTTAAAAGCTAATTTAAGAAAGTCGCCCGTCGCTCAAGTAGGGTTCATAAAATCTTCTTTCGAATGAACCTGTCGTTGAGTAAGCTTAATATAATCTGTTCATTTTTTCAGGATGTGGATTTGAATTACGTCGCTAAGGTAACGCATGGCTTTTCTGGAGCTGATTTAACGGAAGTTTGTCAACGAGCTTGTAAGTTGGCTATCCGACAAAGTATAGAAGCCGAAATTCGTAGAGAGAAAGAAGAGGCTAACCAACCTCCTGGGGCAATGGATGTAAGTTCAATATTCATCTTCAAATTCTGTGGATGGAATAATAATAATTGTTTTCAAAACGTGAAAATTACAGACGGACGAAGAAGATCCGGTGCCGGAAATTACGAGAGCACATTTCGAAGAAGCTATGCGATTCGCTAGACGTTCTGTCACCGATAACGATATTCGTAAATATGAAATGTTTGCGCAAACTTTACAACAATCTAGGGGATTCGGAAACAACTTCAGGTACGCTATTTATTTCATATTACGACCGAAGTTTATATTTTTTTCTATTAAGCAATCGTTTTTGGTTTAGATTCCCTAGTTCAACAGCGGCACCGACGCCTCAAGCTGGTACAACGGGTACCGATCAATCTAATTTCCAAGATGATGGAGATGACGATGATCTTTACGGTTAATGGGGTGTATTTAAATACTTTTTGAATTATTATGTTGTTAGCCTGTCTGGTTTTTCATTTTTAATATTTTCTAAGTCGCAAATTTAATACATTTTTAAAATTTTATTTTGTCTAAATATTATTAATTTCTTTACACTAGTAGGTAAATAATTCGGTTTCGAAAGAGATAATACTTGGAGAAAGAGTGTTTCAAATCAGTTTATTATACAAATTTGCTAAAATATACGATATACAAAATTGTTTTATGTGCTGCGTCATTTTTCTTATTTCTTAATGATTTATGCGGAGGTGTGGCGCCGTGTAAGCGCGATGAGTGAAATTTTGTGCTACGTGGTTTTTAGGCCTATTCTTAATGAAAAATGCCTTCTAGGCCTGAACAGAAATTAGGTTGCATTCTTGAGAAAGAAAGTAGAAACAGGCTTTGAATAAAGAATAAAATATCAGTTTCGTATCGAATTGGAACTTGGATGTGATAATTGGATGAGGATTTTCTAGGAAACTAAAACATGATTAAAATTTTGTTGGTGAAAATTCGTGGGAAAATAACTCAGAAAATTGAATAATGTCAAAGCCCCCTGAACTCCAAGCCATGAAGCAGAAACTTGGCAATGCTGTACGGGTGGCCGATAATAACATTGTGTTTTATGGGAAATAGCCGGTTTTGCGCGGTTTTTCTTTTATAACTTCGGCGGGTTTAACGTTAGAGCTTTGGGGAAAAAACCAGGTTGTAGAGCGTGAAAAGTAGATCATTTTTCATACCTCAAATACCCATGTGCCCACTCAAAATTTTGAGTAATTTTAATTTGAAACTTTGAAAATGAAAATACTCAAACTTTGAGCTTTAATAACTCGAAAACTTGAGTGAGCACATGGGTGTTTGAAAGATGAAAAATGATCTACTTTACTCCCTCTACAACCTCCTTTTTTCCCCAAAGCTCTAACGTTGACCAATCAAAAGTTA
>FIZV01070032.1:0-10949 GCA_900050545.1 Trionymus perrisii | reverse complement strand
GTTTAGTTCAACGTTTTCCCCATAGATCGTGACTCCTTCGGTGTCAAGTGCGAATAAATTGATTGTTTAAAAATCGATAAATTTGAAATGATTTTTTTCAAGATTTAAAAAAAAAAAAAAATTATAAAGGATTTTTTTTTCATGAAAATTTTTCTAGTGATTTTAATTTTTTTTCTAGGGTGAAAGGATTTTTCCCAAGAATTGTTTTTGAAGCGAATATTTGTATTTTCGCCGAAATCTTTTTTCAGAAGTTATTTCTTTTCAAAATAGGTAGAATAAAATATTGGAGCAATGATTCACGAGGAAAAAAAAAACTATCTTTAATTTAATTTTTAGAAAACTCTAACCCGACGTTAAGAAAACGTTGCCAAATAATCTCACAAAATTATCGCAATAACCCTGCGGAAATTTTCAATACATACAACAAAATATGTTCGAATAAATGCTTATTCCGCACCAAAGGCGATTTTGAATCTCGCCGGTTACAAAAAGCAAAGACATAATTTCCTCCCCGGGGTTATTTGCTCTGAAAAATCATACGAAAATCTGTATCTTCTATGTGTATATCTTTTTACAAGACAATATCTTACAACGAATCGAAATGTTGGCGGTTTTGGAACTACCCAATTACGATCATAAAACGATCGAATTTATTTGGCGTTAAGTTTGGCACATCTCGTTCATTTTCTGAATCGTACATGATTCTTAATCAATAAAATTCAAGTTATTATTTTTTCAATAGGTTACGAAATTTAAAAAAAAATCTTACATTAGGTATATTTAAAAATTTTGTTTGAAAAAATTATTTTGGAAAGAATTTTCTTCAAAAAATTATCCATGAGATTTCTCATTGAAAATTGAAATTTTCTAATTAATTAATTTTATTTGAAGAAAATTTCTTGGATTTTTCTTTGCATTTTTTTGAAAGCTATCTTTTTAATGATGGCAACAATTATTGAAAAACTTAAAATTAAAAAAAAATCTTTCGCAAAAAATTTCTTCAAAAATTCCTGATAAGAATTTGAATTTCCTCATTAAAATATTCTCCCAGAAAGCAAAATAAATTTTCATTTTAGAAACAAAAATCACGAGAAATTTTTTTTATGAAAATTCTTTTAAGAAATTCTAAAAAAAATACATTTGAAAATCCCTTCTATCTTTGATTTTTTTTCAAACAATCTGATGCCTATTTTAGTAAAAAAAATTCAAAATAAGATTTTTAGGTGTTTCTAATTTTTTCTCAGTTTTAAAAAGTAAGTTTTCTCTAGTGAATTTAGGGAAAATTTCTCAAAAATCTTGATAAATTTCTTTTGAAAAAGTTCCTTCAATTTTTTCAATTCTTCGTAAAATCGATAGCTGAATACATTTAAAAAAAATCTGTATAAATTGTCTATGCCTCTATCGGAACTGAAATTTCTTACCAATAATGTTGGTCGGAGATTAAAGCGTACAAAATTCCTCGATATTTGTTAATTATAGTTCCTAAGTACTACTAAATAGTTTATTAAAACTAGATTGTAGTTAAAATTTGAATAAAAAAAAAAATAAATAAAAAAGAAAAACGCTCCTAAAAAAATTTATTCGTGAGAAAAATTTTCTGCTGTGTAAAATTCGTTAAAAAAAACCCCAAAAGATGTTTTTCGTTTAGAATTAAAATTTCTTCCCTTACACGGAATTATCCTTAGAATGAAATAAAATAACATTGAAAAATTGATTATTGAAATTTTGTATTTGCGAAAATTCTTGAACTCGTTATTTTTTTCTGTAGAAAACTTCCCTTTAAAATCTTATGGGTTTTCGATTTCGGAATCATTGATTTATTCTTCGTTTATTCGTTCGTCGTTGTTTCAAGACGTCAAAATGAAGTACCTCGAATTTCCCGTCCACTCAGTATAAAAACAAAAACAATCTTCGTCATAAAATCAGAAAAATATCGCCCACGGTTTTCGTCCTATAAGTTATCGTTCATCGTGAACAATAATGGTGTATTTTTTTTGTGTTTGTGTTTTTTTTTATTCTTCGCTTTTTCGTTGAGAATGCAAAATACGTTGTAAAAACACAGTTTTTGCAAAATCTAATTTTTTTTACTTTTTTTTATGTGCTTAGGTACCTATACATAAAACACCCAGCCAAGGAGAACGTTTAGGTACATTATACATCTATGGTAGTAAATACTTAACATTCATTTTATTTATTCATAACGTTCGAACATCGTATACCAGCATTTATGCTTACTCTCACATCTCGTTCTAAACATTGAAAAAAGCTCGTTTGAAATTTTAAAGCGCAACTGGTATAGGATATACTATAAGTACCGTAAACTAAACACAAATTCAAAAAAACAAGACGTTTATCAGCTACAAACCAACCAACACAGTCATACTATAACTTAAACGACGTAAAATCTAATAAAAATAACGACCCAAAACAACATTAGTAATTAATACGTTTCATTTAATTATCCTCCGCCGGTCTCGTCTTATTTTTCGTGGCAGATGCATCCGCGAATGAAATTCTCTTCAGGGAGGAAAGTAACGGAGCTGTCGTCGGCCCACAAAGTTCACCTTATCGCCTTTTTCGTAACCACAATTTAACGATCGAGTCGAGACTTGAATTATAAAGAGGTTGCGGCCGTATTGCGGCTTATAGACCGAGTGCATTCGAAAATACGCCCGGTCGATTTATGACCGTATTAGAGAATATGAAATTTTTAACTTGCGAGTTTCCCCATCGGGTCGCTCAAAAGTGTTCGCGTAATTTGTACGTGCACGTTTGAAATGGGAGAAATTTACTCGATCAAGGTTGATATGATTAGGTACTCGTAATATAATCTTAAGTGGTTCGACCTGTGTTCTCTTATTTTTTTGTTGGCCTATCCTTGGTTACTATTTTTGTGAAAAGAGCAGGCGATTGAAAAATTAATAATTTTGTCTCAATTTTACATAAATATAGATATAATGTGTTGTGTTATTAAAATGTCAAAAAAAAGTCAAATAATTTTTTTTTTATTTTGAGTCATATTTTTTTAAAAATTTTTTCAAGTAAAATTTTATAAAAAATGACAAAAATACACACAAATAAAAAATCGGGTTTGAAATAAAATTAAGATTTTTTTGTTTCAAATTAAAAATTGGAAAAAATTGTGTTGGAAACAGTTACTTATTTAAAAAAAAAAAACAATCTAATTACATAGAATTAAAAAAATTACTACGTGTGTTAAAATAAATGCTACATTATTGTTTTCTTCAAAAGTTTTCCGAAAATGAACACGGGGAAATTCTGGAAACTTTTTTTGGGAGGGTCGCCCAATTTGTTAAAAATTCTTACAATTTCGATAAACATTTTTCCAAAAGTATGAATCAAGGGTTTCTTTTCATTTTTTATATTTTAAAATTTATTCTGTTCAAAAAAATTTTTGTTCATTTTTTCTAAGCCTTGCTCAAAAAAATCTATTAGCATTTTTAATTTAATTTTTTTTTTAATTTCTGAAAAATTGGAATTATTTTTCAAAACATCCATATTCTATGACAAAAAACGAAGGTGGCGTGGTGACGAGATGCCAAGGTGACAAAGTGTTCAGATGGCGAGTTTTCGAGAGGCATTTTTTAAATCAATGTTTTTAATCAAAATTAGACCCTGTTTTACGTACAAGTAGGACGGCGAAATGACTTTTGATCATATTTTTGAATTTCTGGACAATGAATAATGTTTCACTGATTTACAATTTTTATAAGAAATTGATTTACCAATGGACAGGTATTATTTTCTCCACTTTCAAAAATTCGTCAAAAATTGAAAAAATAACTTAGGTAGCTCAAAATTTAGTTATCAAGTTTGCGTGATATGCTCCTTTTGTGAGCTAAATTTCAGCTCAATCAGAGTTGACGAGTAGCCAAAGTTACATTGTTAGGAGGGTACTTAAAATTTAAAATAATGACGTCTTGTTAACTTCTTGATTTTTTTTTGAAAAAGTCAAAAAAATCACTGAATGATTTGTCGTTTATTACAAAGTTAGTTGTGAAAATGAAAGTCATTTACCTAAACTCCTTAAAAATTGTTGCAAAATAAAAAAAAATTGAAAAAATTATCAAAGCTACTTCAAATTGTTTTTAAAAAAATCATTCACGAAAGTTATTATAATTATATTTAACATTTTGTGGAAAAAAAAATTATTTCAGAAAAAGAAATACTTAATACCTAACTAATAAAAGAAGTGGGTACATACATACACATAGATGATGGAAATTTGAAAATAATGACCTTTTTTGACATAATTTTTTTTTTTTCAGAAAAGTCAGAAAGGCAATTAGTTTTAATTTTTCAAGTAAGTATTATGAAAATAACTGAAATATTCTAAAAAAAATAATTTTAAAAAATAAAAATTGAAAACAATGGTTTTATTTTTCATTTTTTTATGAGAACGGGTAAAAATAATCAAAAGTTTAAAAAAATGTGTGTTGAATTAAAAAAAAAATATATATATACCTATAAAAACTTCAAAAGCGTCTTCAAAAAGATACTGAAATATCGTATTACAAAGAAAAAAGTAGAATGTACTTATTTAAAAAAATTAAAATGGATTTTTTTTTAGGAGAAGTTCAGAATAATGGTAAAAAATCTTCAATTTTGTCCGCGCTTGAAAAAAAAAAACACCAAATCGCGATAATTAAGTATTTAAATTATTTTTGAAATTAAAGTGAAATCATTCATGGCGAAACAACTTTATTATTTTAGAAAAATTGGCTCATCGGTAAAAATAATACGATGATTTCTATATTGAAGAGTTATTTCGTTGAATTTAGAAATGAGTATGTCGAGAGAGCTCTAAATTTTTGGAAATTGCGCAAGGCTCAAGTCTATTGGAATGTGTAGATCTGACCAGGGAGGAATCACTGAAAATTATATTTCTTTTAGACATAAAAATTTTAGAGAATATTTAAATAGTACTTTAAAATAACACCAGATATTTCAATTCAATTTTAAAGATTTTTCAACACAAAATATGGAAGAAATCCCATAAAGGCATTACTTCGAAAAAATGCTGTCACATTATGTCACATCACCGAGACCTCTAATGAAAAAAAAAGTTGACAAAATTTCATATCGAGTAATCACTTCGTATACAGTACCTGCTCGTTCACAAGGCACTTACGCCTTTTTTCTACTCATCGCCCAAAATTCGTTTGAAATTTTCATTTCTTTCAATTTACTCTGGAGTATCGTCGTCTCATGAGAACGGAAGTGAAACACGTATTACGGGACGAGAAAACTGTTCTAAAATACCCATCTCGCGTCAGAGTGTTTTTTTCCAACGTAAGTATATTTTCTTTTAATAAGTATGAAAAAATTTATTTTACGAAATAATTTTATAAGCTGTAAGTTCACGTTTGAAACGTTACCGTTTCATTAAAAAATATCAAAAAGAAATGGTACAAGTATAGAAAAGTACTCCCAGCTCGGGGTGTTTTTCCACCTGTAGCATTTAACGAGAAATTGAGCGTAACGTCGGAACGCGAAAATATATTTTGAGCAGCGAGATAACAAAATGAGGAAAAAAATCAAAATAGAATAGAAATAAGGTTAAAACACGCAGGAAATGAGGACACGAAAATAGAAAGATTTAAAATACATTTCGATGCGAGGGCAAAAGTAGCGCCGTAGAATCGACTGTGTGAAAGAGAAAAATACGCGACGCGAACCTGAAACAAAACCTAATTTCCGTTTCTGTGTTCCATTTATCGTTAATTTAATATCGAAATTTTTAAACACGAAAATTTAAATTAAATAAGGAAATCAGATTTACTTAAGGGTGTTTTGTTCGCGGATATTACAAAAAATAAGCATTATTTTCGCTGAGACACCGTGATTTGATGGATGAACTGGGGCTCAAGAGGAAAGGGAAGAGGTTATCTTTTGAATTTAATCAAATTGATTAAATTGCAAGTATATCATCGTTCTGGTTTTCGGCTCCAAATTAACCATTATATTATAATACATTGACGAAGAAGGCGACAGGGGATCATTTTTCAATGTAGGTTATTTCCGTTCGACCGTTTACCAACTTTTCACCATCAAATAACAAAAAAATGCGAGTGAAAATTTATTTTTTGTTTTCCTTTGTATACAGTATAAGGTGTTGTTAATTTTGAATTTTCTCTACTTTAAATTTTATTTCAGTTTCAATTTATTACAGTTTTTAGTGATTTTTGATACAACTTCAGCTTTTCTTAATTTTTAATTTCTTTCAATTTTAAACTGTTCCCAATTTTTTACTTTCCCTTCGAAATTGGTGGCGATGGTGAACCCAAACGTCTGTTTTAATTTTTGAATAGTAATTTAACGAATTGAATTTAATCGAGAATTCGTTTTAGCTCAGCACAAACCGACGCTGGCGCGATGCTTCTTCTAATTAAAAAAGATAGCGAAATTTAATTAAAAATACCTTTTATTTGAAGACATAATTTGCATCGAATTACCCAGGCTTTCCTCCTACCCAAAGAAGGATGCCTTATGCTGGTGTATTTTAGAGCTGATCTTTAAAAGCTTCGCAAACTTCAATTTAAAAGTAGAAAAAATATGGATTAAAAATTTTTCAAAAATGGGAAGTGAAAATGATCATTTGAAAGTACATATTTTTCAGAAGTTGTGGCATTACCGCACCTGTCAAAAGCCTTCGTTTTTCATGCGACAAGGTGTAAGTGCAAGTAAATCAATTTTTTTTTCAAAGAATTATTTAAGATTTTTTTAAAGCGAATTTTATTAAATTTTTTTAATAAAGCTTTTTGTAATATTCCATTTTAAAAATTTCACTCCTCTAAAAAATATTTTTAAAGAAAAAAATCGTTTTTATTATTATTTTTTTTTTTTTGAGAAAACCGTTACCTTGCGAAAAACAATTATTTCCAAAAAAAAGAGGCCATAAAAACTTTCATTGAAAAAAATCCAAAAAATAAAAATATTTTATAAAAAAGTACCTACTTTTTGAACAGAGTCCATTGCAGCGATGAAGTGAGTAAGTATATTTTTGTACTTAGCCCCCATCTCCCCCCCACCCAAAAAAAAATCATAGTAGAAAAATCCTTTGAAAAAAAAAACATAATTCTTACATACATTTTTTTTAAATGAAAAAGCAGGAAAATTGAATAATTCATTTAAAAAATTAAGCGATCAAAATTTTTTCAAAAGTTTGACTCAAGATCTTTTTTTTGAATTCTATTTTTATTTTTCCTAAAAGTTAGATATTTCATTTTTTTTAAATTCGGTTTTATTTTATTACTTATTTTTTTAAAAGTCTGACTTTGATATTTTTTTGAAAATTTGAAAAAAAAAAATTGAAATTTTTGTCACAAATTTGGGATTAAAAATTTTTAGAAGACTGAATTATCTTTTTATAAATTTGACAATCAACTTTTTTTTCTTCAAAAATTCGACGTTCAATCCCCTCCCCCTCCCCCTAAAAAATTGACTTTCACTTTTTTCAAAAATTTGGCATTTAGGTACAACTTTTTAAAATAAGTTAAGACTTTTAAAATTTCTTTAAAAATTCAAGTTTAATTTTTTTGCAATAACATTCAAAATTTTGTAAAATTGACTTTTGATATTTTCTTCTATACAAATTCCACTAGGTTAGATTTTTTTTCACTCAATTTTTAAAATTTCTTCAAAAATTTAAATAACATTTTTTTGTGTTACTTATCAGTTATTCTTATTTTTAAATCAACGATAGGTAGGTATGTTTTTTTTTTTTTACAAATTCGACTTTCAGATTATTTTCAAAAATTCTCTTTTGAACATTTTTTCAAGAATTTATTTATTTTTTTCTCAAAAACTTGACTTTTATTTTTTTCAAAAATTCAACCAATAGAAATTTGTTCAAAAATTTAAATTTTAAATTTTTTCAATAACTTACTTTCAATTTTTTTAAAAACTTCACTTTTACTACCTATTTTACTAACGAATTATACTTTCAGATTTTTTTTTCGAAAATTCGTCTTTTAAAGCTTATTTCTTTGCAAATTCAATTATGTATTAAATTTTTAAAATTGTTTCTTATATTCGACTCTTAATTTTTTTTTTTTCAGAAATTGGAAGTTTGAAATTTTGTCACAAATTTGATTTTGCCACTTAAAACTTCTTCAAAAATTTTTGTTTGATTTTTTTTCCAATTGCTCGACTTTCAAACATTTGAAAAATTCCATTTTCAGATTTTTTCAAAAGTTTGAGTTTAAAATTTTTTTGCAAATTCAGCTTTTAAAAACTTTTAAAATTCAATATTTGACTTTTTTCCTAATTTTAAGTCCTATACATATTTTTTCAGTTAGTTGAAAAAAATTCGATTTTAAAATATTAAAAAAAAAATGCACTTCAAATTTTTTTCAGAAAATTGATATCAATGTTTCTTTAAAAGTTGTTCTCAAATTTTTTAAAACATTTTATTTTTGCTATTTAAAAAAAAAAAGAAACTTGACATTATGAACTTTTTAAGAAACTACAAATTACCTATTTGCAGTTTAGATTTTCATATTTTTTTCAAAAAATTATTTTTCAACATTTTTGTTAAAAATTTACTTTTTATTTTGTTTTAAATTTTACTTTCTAGACTTACTCAAAAATTTGGCTCTCAAATTTTCCCGCCAAATTTGACTCAAATTTTTTCTATAATTGAACAATTTTTTTTAATGATTTCATATTCAGAAATGATAAGAATTGACTACATCCAGAAATCACATCTGTATCGAGCTTATACTTTATTAATTTCATCTGATAATTAATTTTTTTTTTTCAACTCGTTTAATTTCCATCGAACCAACTCGAGCAAAAATTGAACAAAATTAAGCATTTTTGCAACATAATAAACCATACATAATCTCGCTGCTCGATCTATTCCTAGCAACAAGCAGCATTCACGTTGTGGGGACCTATACCTAACCCTCTACCTAGCTACCTCGGTACCTAACCTAGTACCTCTACCTACATATCAATTACGATATTTTTACCGGAATAGTATGCAATAAAGGTGTTATCATTTATGCATGGGGGGGGGGTCCGAACGCCTGCGCGCGTTTGTCATTGCTTATTTTCACCAAGTACTTTGAAAAAAAAGACAAAAATTATAAGGGAAAAGGGTCGATTGTAGGGGATGTAAAAGGTATAATTTTGCGAATACGCTCGGTACCTTTTAATTGTTCGTTTTAAACGCTTTATACGACTAACGAACCGAGGACACCACAGTGCTAGCGGAGAGCTGGGTATTTCCACACTGACGAAAATGTAAACGAGAACGTTTAAAAAGCTAAAGAAAAAAAGTATTATTTTTAGAACGAAGGAACGAGGGACTTTATTTTAAAAAGGAAACTTTTTTCGAGCCTCCGTTGCTGTTCGTTGCTCGCGTCTAGTAATGAAAATAAACATTAGGCTATTGTATTTCGTTAGGTAGCGTGAAATTCAATCTGAGAAACTATTCTTATTCACGTATCAAATAAAAGTTCGTGCGGCGAAAATATCTCACCTTGTTTCCTTGAATACTTTGAAGGGGAAAAATATCGTCGTATTTTTTCTCGAAAAATTCTCCCATAAAACTACGTATTTTGAATGAGAGCGGCGTGAAAAAAATTGCTTTATTTTTACGATACGAAGCGCATCATTTTGAATGAAAAATGTACTAATAAATTCCGCTAATGTTCGGTCGAGGAGTTGGGAATTTTATTTTTCAAAAATCTTCGTATTTTTTTCAAGTTGGTATAGATACCTACAAAATTAACACCTCTCAAATATCGATTTCAATGATAAAAAAAAAAAGAAAAAAGAAAAGAAACAGTATAACGTGTCCCACGAATTCATTGGGGGGAAAAAGGAAGCGTTAATTAAAATAATCTAGCCATTGTCGGGCTTTTGGGAGAAAATTAATTTTTTCAATCACTTTTTCAAATTGAATCGATTTTTTTCCCAGTCGTCAATATTTTGCGATGACTTTCGTTTATGCCAAAGTAAATAATACGCGAGAATAATTAACGGTCATTTTATCGTTATTTTTTTCCCCAGTATCGTGAAGCTTTGTAAAGTATTACACTATAAAATAGAAGAGCGATTAAAATGTTCGGGTAGTCTCAGGGGTATACGCTGTAATTGTACAGGAAATCTTTCCGGTACGAGTGCGAGTTAACGCCAATCTATGTAATTTTTTCGATAACGTCGATAATTCAATATTTAACAACTCTGCAGTTTGGTATGTTCCGATGTAATACTTACCTAAATAAGCGCTCGTTTTCTTTATTTATTTTTTACCCCGCACTGGAGGGGAAATAATACGGTCCGTTGCGTTTACAGTGAAAGAAAATCAAATAAAACCAGCTACGTTTTGTTAAAA
This sequence comes from Trionymus perrisii, assembly GCA_900050545.1. Lineage (NCBI taxonomy): Eukaryota > Metazoa > Arthropoda > Insecta > Hemiptera > Pseudococcidae > Trionymus > Trionymus perrisii. The sequence continues at coordinate 583 of FIZV01070032.1, read as the reverse complement.
ATTCCTCTCTTATAGTTTTGATTCGTTGTATTTTTTCGGTTGATTAACTCTCACGTTGGTACAGTATAAAATTAGACCAAAAAAAAAGGGGGAACAAATTGTGTTTTTTACTACTTGTACTTACATGAAATTTTTTGATTTTAAAATTTTTCTTTTGATGTCTTGATTAACCACCAAAAAGTTCCCGAATGATCTCATCTTTCAGAAAATCCTCCAAATGTGGATCAAAACCTACTCCTTTCTTTTCACTTATAACTCTCCAAACATGGATTTAAACAGGAGAATGGTTATGGCAAAAATTGGAGAAGATAACATTTAAAACAAAAAAGGTTGCATACATTTTTTCAAAAAAAAAACACACTTCAAAATATACGGGGAGGAAAAAATGAAGATTGCCTCACATTTCCGTTAATAGCACAAACTTTTCAAGTCAAAAATAACGGTCTCGCCAACTCCACCTAAAGCTACCCATCCGATGGATAAGTACATATAACAATCTAGCAATTACAAACACCCTAACACCCTGCAAAATAATTGGGATATTTTTTTTTTTTTTTTTTTTTTTTTAAGAGAAAACGGAAAG
>FIZV01069968.1:0-11236 GCA_900050545.1 Trionymus perrisii | reverse complement strand
AAAAAAAAAAAAAAAAAAAAAAAAAAAAAAAAAAAAAAAAAAAAAAAGAGGAAGAATTTGAAATTCTGTCTTTTTAATGGGAGGGCGATTTGACTCTATACTTGAAATTCAGTTGGGAGAACATTAAAAAATTGGGGATTATTTTCTTATGCAAAGAAAAAATCTTGGGGAGACCCGAGAAAAAAAATCAAAGTGGAAAATAAGAAATACTCAAATATTCCTTCTTGGACCTCTTTGATTAGTCTATTTGATTTGACGGAGTCAACAGACAAAAGCAGGCATTGGCATTACCAAGAAAAAATTTCCTCGAGCAGGGTGTCATCCATAACCTTGTTGTACTATGTACTCAACTCATACTTCCAAATCAACATTTCAATTACCATCACCTCATAATCCAACTACTTTGTTAGTATATTTAAGAAATTGCAATTTATACGTAAAGTAGACTAACACTGAAAACTAAATTTTTTAGTGCATTAGTGATGAAAAAAATTGGTAAAAATCATCAAATTAAAACAGATAGCTGAGTACGTATATTTTTAATCGTCGTTAACCTACACAAACTGTTAGATTCTTCTACCAACTCCGTTTGCAGTTTTTTATTTACTTTTTATTTAAACATGTGTAGAATGTGTTACGTTGCATAGCACACCTTCACCAACACCTGTCAAGAGCCATAAAACAAAATAAGAAAAATAAACTAATTAATTACACAGCCGAACTACTTTACAGAAAACACATCGAAGTATACTACGCTCACATGCACATGCCGAAACTCTGAAAAGTATCATTCAGTAAAATAAAAATATTGAAACATCGTAGTTTTTTATTTAAAAATTTGTTAATCGTGCGACAATTATAATTAATTACATTCGAAACCGATACTTCGTTTCAAAATATAAATAAATTTCTTTTAAAATATAAAAATTTGTACGTAGTAAAAATAACGAATGGAAAAAAATTAGGAAGAACATATCGTATTTTTTCAGAAATTCAAACACTAAAATAATGAAAACTTCGTAAAAATATTAAAATTATAACTAGATTCCCACATTTGAATACCGAAATAAATAATTTCAAATTAACATATTCGCTTTCGCCGCCCTGCTGGAGACAATATGAGCGGAGACGACTTCATTAATATAATGAATCGTCCATCACCAACGATAGGACGACGAAATACAAATACCTACTTAAAAAATCAGAAAGCTATTTTGATTCTCGAATTTTTTTGCGATAATCGGTTTAGAAAATACTTTTAAAATATACCTCATTATCGTTTGAATGAATCAAGAAACTTCGAGCAAAACTTAGGAATACGATGATATCAAAATCAGACTGTCTTTTTACGCCACATAAATAAAAGTAAAACCGCCGAATTTCAACAAAAATTCTAAATTTGGCTCTTATCTAAACCCTTGAGTTATAGGAGAATTAATAATGTTACAAAATTAATCGATGAGTCGCCATAGCATGGTTATTTTCAACTTGATTTAGAAAAAAAATTTTAAAAATTCATGCAAGAAAAAAGTACGAAATAATACTTAAATTAAACGTGCTGTTATCATCCGATTATAGAATCTTAAAAGAAAAATCACGACGGACAAAAACAAAAACAAAATCACACCTTATCAAATACATACGCAATAGGTAAAAAAAAAGAAAAAATTAAATAATCCCTAAAATCGTAAAACTAACAAAAAAAAAACATTCGATACAAAAGGAAAAAATTCAATTTTTTGATCTTCGTGATGTAGTAAAAAAAAAAATTAAATAAACAAAAGACATGAAATATTTACAAGCAATACGACGTTACTGCGTAATTAAGCCGTAAAAAAATGGTAACAAAAAATACGCAGTGGTTCAACGACAGAGAGAAAGATAGAGAAAAAGCACAGGACGAGAAAACGAAAACCTAAATTCGGAAAAGGAACTACATACAAAATAATAACTGGACAAAATGCAAAACAACAAAAACAACATAAACGACTATACAAGGAGAAAATGAAAATTCAATCAGGCGTAAAAAAGCCCTAAAAAATGGTACACGACGGCGAAGCAGATTTCATAGACTGTAAAGGTATAGAAAGGAGCCTACGTTCTAAATTCTTTTCATCACTTTGAGAAAATATCCCGGAGGATTTTGTGTTGGCAGAACTGACGGTACCTGTCCTGCACATGGCGTTTTGCTGAGTAACCTTGGCTAATTCGTCGGAATTTGTGTCTATCTTCGGCTCATCCGCAATGTATTTCTCTTCTTCTTCTTCATCGTCGTCGTCGTCGTCGTCGGTATTCTAAATAAGGGAAAAAAATCTTAACATCACTAAAATGGTATTTGCTAACGCCATTTAGGTATGTCCCATTTGACATGGTTTTTCAAAAAAATTGCAGTTTTGAAAATTCCATTTTTTGATTTTTTTTTAATCTAGGTGTTCGCGTAGTTTCGAAAAGGACTGAATTATTGGAAAAAAGTGTGAAAAAAATCATAACTACAATACACAATTGCTAAGGGAATAAAAGGTTCAAAATTTCGCCTCCTGGCGCAGTATGGGAATTGGAAAATCAGTCCTTTGATTCCTTTGGGCTATATGGATTAAAAGTGTCAAAATTTCGCTGGCGCAGTTTGGGAATTGGAAAATCGATCATGTAATTTTTTCTAACGAAAGTAACCAAACAATCGTCCTTCCAAACGAACTTCGAAGTCACTTCTTAGACCCAAAGGTGAAACTTTTGTGTGGCAGTTATAAGAATTTTTCAAGACTTGTAATGGAGATTTTTGCATAAAAAAACTACGAATTATTAATTCCACTAAAAGCATTTTTTTTTTAAACACAATTTACCAACTAAAAGAAATTCTACATAAAAGTGTATTTATTTTCATATTACTTACGTGAATAACCGAATAGTCAACTTTGATTAAACGCCTCGTAGACCCCTGTCTCTGTTGAAATCTACTACTTTCGTTATTGGCGTTTTTAACGCTATCGTATGGCACTGAAACAAAAAAAAAATAGAGCAAAAATTAAAAAAACATATTACAAATATCGAATTTATCCTACATGCAATACTTAAAAACTGATTTTTTATTCGATTTTTCAATTCCAAAAAATCAGCAATTAAAAGTGACCCAATTGTCAACATTAGAGCGGAAGAGGGAGTTATATTTCTAGAAGTTTTATGTCAACACGAGCAGTTTTTTATCGAAAATTATTGCAAAAAAAATTATTAGAAATCATCACTAAAGTATGCAATATTTTTAAATGATATTTTCAGTGTTGGTTTTTAGTGATAATTTCTCAAGAGCATTTTTAGTGACTGTTCGAACGTTTATTTTTCAGGGAGAGTTCCTGGTGAGAATAATTAGGTAGTGATAATTCACAGTGATGGTTTCTCAATAAGAACTTCTAGTAAGAGTAAGAATTTATAGTGATATTTCTGGCAATAATTTACAGTGATGACTTTTTAGTGAAAATTTTTGGTGATGATTCCTATAGTGCCAATTTGTTATTTGTCAGAAAAGAATTTCTGGTGAGAATGTTTAGTAATGAATTATTCTAGTGTGGTTTTTTCACTGAGAATTTTCTGGTGAGATTTTTAGTACCTAATCATTTCTAGTATGGACTTTTCACTTAGAATTTCTAGTGAAATTTTTGGTGATTATTTCTAGTGTGGATTTTTTTGTACGAATTTCTGGGGGTAATTTTTGGTGTTACATATTTTTAGTGATGATATCAGCGTTGACTTTTCATAATAATTTCTTATCCCTAAGAATTTTTAATACCACCCACATATTTTTAGTGATAATCACAGTGTTGGCTTTTCAGAGAGAATTTTATTGATAATTTTTAGTGTTGATTTCTCAGCGATAATTTTTGGGGAGAATTTTCAGTGAATTTTTAGAGATAATTCCAGTGCTAATTTTCTAGTGGTAATTTCTGAGAAGAATTTTCAGTTAAATTTTTAGTTGTAATTTCCAGAGTTGATTTTTCATTAAGAAACTGTGTTGAGAATTTTTACTTTTTACTAGTATAATTTCTAATTGATTTATTCAGTGAAAATTTATCAGTACTTTTTAGTGATAATTTCTGCGAAAAATTTTCAGTGAATTTTTTTGGGGGTGATTCCAATGTTCATTTTTCAGCAAGAATTTTTGTGGAGAATTTTTAGTGACAATTCTAATGTTGGTTTTCCTATGATAATTTCTGAGAAGAATTTTCAGTTAAATTTTTAGTGCTGATTTCTTTCCCGTGTTAATTTTTCAGTGATAATTTCTGGGTTGAATTTCTTGTGATAATTTCTAATGTTGTTGTTGTTGTTTTAGCTATAATTATAATTTCCATTTTTTTTTTTGTAATAATTTTTATCCAGTGATATTTCTAGTGTTATACGTTAATTTCATCTAAATGAATCGGTTCTCGAGATACTTATGAGATGTTTTAGTTCTTAAAGAAAATCAGTCTCTTTTTTTTTACAGCGAAACTAAGAGGAAGAATTTTTTCGCTCGATTTCATACACTTTTATTTTCAAAGCCAACTCTTGAACACTTTTTTCTTCTGTTTACGTAGACACGATGTACTCGTATTCAGTGAATTGATATGTATAACACATCCCACTAAATATAAGTATTATGACGAATTAATTTACGACGATAATTCGCGCATACTTTCATTTTTTTCCTCATGCAATGAACGATTAAACTCATTCGTAATCGACCCGTATTAATAATTTCACATTTATCACACCTTTCTATATAGAATACACGCGGGCAAACATCGAAACTTAATTGATGTTACGTAGAAATGATCTGTTTTCCTTTTCGGTACAGCGGAGTAAAGGATAAACGATGAGAATTAATTTTTCACATGTAATGGAACCGATGGCCCAGATTTTGGTTTCTTACCCATAAGGGCAAGACAAACAATAATACGAATGTCGAGTCGTAAATTTAATTTCAATATTTTCCATTTTCTTTTTACTTTCCGAACTGCTTTCACCGAAAAAGTTGCGATTGCAAAAATATACGTAATATGGAAATACTTCTTCGGAGTGTGATATTTCATGATTTATCAGAACACGAGTTCATTTTGTATTCAAAACCATTAAGTACTTGTATTAAAGTGATAAAATTTTCAGTACTGGGTCAATATTCTATAGAAATCAATATCTAAAAAAAAAAAAAAAAATCTCTCGAACTTCTAATCTTCGTCAAGTTGTCACTTCATATATTTTATACGAATAGGCTAAGTGCACACAAAATTTATCGTCTTGGAAAATAATCGATTGTGAATTATATACGAGTACCTCTACCTCTACCTACAATTTAAAATCGTCGTCGCAACGCGACAAATCGAGAAGTAAAAAGTGAAATGAAAATTTTGCATTGTTAATTTATTCGTAGGTACGTCTGAATCGAACATGACTTCAAGTAATAAAGACTACTTTTTCTATAACAATTCGAATACAAGAAATGAGCAATTACCACGTCCTTTATTCGAATAACAGTTGGTTTTTTACGTGAAAGGATCGCACGACTTGGACACGGTTATCGCTTCGCGTTTTTTATATAATTTTGACGTCTGGAAATTCAAAAATATCGACTTCCTTTCGAAAGTTTTGCTGCATGGAATTTTTCTTCGATGTCTAATGTCAAAATGTACTTACAGGGCGTATTAATGAAATAGGCAGCAGTTGTGAGAAAATAACTCAACTAACGTATACCTAATGACGCAGGTCGTTTATTATGCTGGTAATGCACATAATACTCTTTTTAAATGTACATACATAACGCAATGAGAGACGAACTAATTTCATTATATCAATCGCATTATTATTATTTCGTAACAGATAAGACTGAAATGCAAAAAATATGTAATTAGTAATCGATACGTCTTGTAAACCAAGTCATTTCAGCGGTAGTAATTAAAATACCCTATGAGTCGGGTCGCAAAATTTCACAGTGGTTGTTAATGCTGTTTTTTACGTAACTCTCATATAAATTTTTATTTTACAAAAAGAAGAAAAATCGTCTTAAAATTTTTTTTTTCAAAAAATAATTCTCAGAAGACTAGTCTTGAGAAAAAAAAATCAGGAGAAAAGTCTTATGAAAAAACATCCTTTTAAAAATACCTACCTAACAGTACTTACATCTAAAATTTGTTTTTAGAAGGAAAAAAAACTCCGGTGATAAAAAAGGCTTGTTAGGGAGAAAATATTATTTAAGGAATTTCTAAATAAAGATTTTACGAGAAAATAAAAATCACAAACGCAGTTTCAGCAAAGACATAGGTAATCATATTCCTATTTTTAGTAAAAAAGAATTTGAAGAAAAATTCACTAAGCCAAAAATCTTCAGAAAAGAAAACTTTTTAATGAAATCCTCTAAGTCCAAAAAACCATTTCAGAGAAAATTCGTTTTAAAAAAAAATTACCTTCAAAATTTTTGTTCTGAAAAAGCGCCTGTGAAAAAGGAAAAAAATACTTTATCTTCTTAGCTAGGAAGTCAAGTCATGGAAAAAATTGAAAACATTTTTCCAAAAAAAAAAAATAGTTCAAAAAACTCATCAAGAAAAAAATATTTTCCAAAACAAATCTACTGCGCAAAAAAATCTCAGAAAAATCTCTCCCCCCCCCCCCCATAAACAGAAAGTAAGTTATTACAAAAATATCTTAGAAAAATCTACCCGAAAGAAAACAATATCCATCGTTTGATTCAAAAATTCGGCTAAAAAATCTTGAAAAAATCCTCTTGGCAGAAAAATTATCTTTGACGGAAAAATCTTTGGAGAAAAAGTTTATCGACAAATAATATTTAAGATAAAAAAATTTAACTTAAAAAAATTGTCCTGGCTCAAAAAAAATTTCTTGAGAAAATCAAGTCACGTACCTATTTTTTTTAGAAAAATTGACCAGAAATAATTCTCTTTGCCAAAACAATATTTTAAAATGATTTTTTTTTGAAAAAAATTCTTGGAAAAAAAGCTGAAAAAATATTTTCAGTAAAAAAATCTGAAGATGATCTCCTTGAGATAATAATATTTTCATAAAAAAAATCATCTTTGCCGGATACATATAAAAAAAAAAAAATTTACTAAAAAAAGTTCTGCCTCAAGGAATAATTTATAAAAAGAAACTTTGGCAAAAAATCGTCTTTACAAAAAGAATCTTTTGAGGAAAAGAATTTCACTTGAAAAATTCCTAGCTCCCTCCCACCCAAAAAACACTTCGGAAAAAATCTTTTTAAAGAAAAATTTTCTAGGAAAAAATCTCTTCAGTCCAAAAAAGGTTTTCTTTGCCAAAAAAATAAATCATGATGAAAAAGACAAAAAAACTTATACTAGGAAAAAATTTTCTTGGCAAAAGAAAACGCTGCGAAAAAAACTTGTTGAAAAAATAATCTCCTTAAAAAAGTCTTTCCGTTAAATAAAAGGATCTTGGAAAAATTTCTCATGCGGCAAAAAAAATAAAAAATAATTTCCTATTGAAAATATCTTTTCAGAAAACAATTTTTTACTCGTAAAAAATCCTTCTGAGAAAAATCTTGTCAAAAAATGTTTTTAGTCTAGAAATCCTTTTTGCAAAAAAACAAAAAACTGTCGATATGCAAGATAAGTTGAAAACTTGAAACTTGGTTTACAGCAAATTTTGAATGATTTACAGGCGCTTACGACAATTCGAAGTTGTTTACAAAAAATATTGTACAGATGATTTCAAAAAAATTCCAATGAACGTAGGCAATAAACAGCACCAACAATAATGTCCATATTTGTACATATCATTTCCATGGATACAAATGAAATTGCCTTCATTCTGTACAATATTACACCATCGCAACCATTCCTTCTTTCATACTCGTGTAAAAGTTAAAAAAAGAGAGAAATTCAGCCATAACATGCTAATAGCATTTTTAGCACTTAATTTTCACATTATTAGACCTAAGACCTAGAATAGAATCGTAAAAAAAAGTAATGAACAGTTTTGGTGAATCGTCGCACACGCTCATGTCAATTAATAAAAATTTGACATTGATGGCGAAAAGGTAACCGTTGAGGTTGAACGCGTAAACTACCGTCGTGAATTTACGAGTACCTTCTTATCTGAAGTTGTAAAAAAAATCATAAACGTTTGATAAAATTGTGCAAATAATACACGTAAGTAAATTCTTAAGTACAAGTAGGTACATAACCCGCGTGAGAGGTTCCCCTCAATTGTACAACAAATTAACGCAGCTCGTAGGAATACGAGTACAAGGTACGATGATTTGGTCTCTCATTCCGGAAAATACACCGATCATTATTTCGGCAAAGTTTACGATTAAACGAGCCTGAGAAGGAAACAAGACAATACCGGTCAATTATAGCTTTTAACCAGACCATCTTAGCATATAATGCTGACCTCTGCATACCTAATGAGAAAGGAAACGTAAATCTCGAATTGTACCATCGAATGAAATCGAATCGTCGTAGAAAATCGTACCGCGTTCTTGAGCCAAATTAACTTACGAAATTAGCCAACTTTGCCCTTTGAAAAAATCAAATTCGATCAATAAAAAACCATCATATTTTTAGGACTGGTGAGGATTTAGCCAGCAGCGTCATTACACCTAAACACTTGCGCGATTACTCTATCATTACAGGCCATTTGGTACTAAAATATACAGGGTGTCCGGCGAGTGAATGGCAGTATTTCAAATTTGGATATAACCAGGTACAACTAAGAGAAAAATGTTAGATAAAGGTGTTGCCTATCTTCAAAATTGAAGGGGCAAATTGCATTTTTTGAAAACAAAGGTAAAAATCCATTTTTGACCGTGGGATTATACGACTTTTTGTCCAACTTGCAAATTGAAGTATCTACGATAGGATTTTGATATTAAAAAATCGTCATTAAAAAATGACCAAGAAAATGGATATACATTAAAAATGGAAAAAATGTCATTATTACCAATTTTTACCTAAAACCTAAATTTAAAAAGTTATTTGAGTTTGAAAATTAAAAAAAAAAAAAAAATCGTCAAACTGCAGTAAATTTGCCAAATTCAAACTTGAATAACATTTTAAATTTAGGTGTTAGGCAAGAAGTGGTAATAATGAAAATTTTTCCATTTTTAATGTATTATCCATTTTCTTGGTCATTTTTTTAATGACAATTTTTTAATATCAAATTCCGATCGTAGCCCCTTCAATTTGCAAGTTAATGGGCAAAAAATCGAAAGATGAAATTTTGCTTACTTTTCAAAGTACTACCTACTCCCATGGTCAAAAATGAATTTTTACATTTATTTTCAAAAAATGAAATTTGCCCCTTCAATTTAGAAAATAGGCAACACCTTCATTTACAATTTTTTTCTTACTTGTATCCGGTTATATCGAAATCTGAAATATTGCCATCCGTTCATCGGACACCCTGTATTTAGGAACGAGTTAAAGTGTCACTGTCCAATCCAGTGTCCAATTCGAATCAAGGTTACCATCCTACATATTGTGGAATTTCGCCGAGTTGAGTATTGCAGGCGAATCCTCTCACACGATATAGAATCACTTTATCATCCAGTCAACTTACATCTCTGGCAGTTGAAAGCTTACGAATGTATTATTGTGTACATATGGTATTTATTTAGCATTACTCTGGGATGCGTATTCGGTACGTGTTTCTGTGGTCTTTCGACGATCAAGTTTACAAGACAACGACGTGCTGCGGAACCGGTTCGGCTCGGCGGCAAATTCGTAAACTCGAAGAGGTCGAAGTACTTCATTAAGCGGAACACGATCGAACATACAATAACATATTTTTAATAACGGATAATTTAATTACGCGTCTCGATCCTTCATCTGTGGTGGCTCGTCGACTTCGACTTCGAATACATGTAAAATGGCGCACAAAAAAAAAACGGAATCCATTATAGCGAGCAGAAAGTGAAAGATACAGGCGAGATTCACATTCTACTGATTTTCTCTCTTCCGACGTGAATGAACATACATTACATACAACTTACAAGGTAAATATCGTGGCTCGAGTTCAATGTTGCGGCATATCGAAACTCGAGAGAATATTTTATTTTCGCCAATATGCATAAAGTAAGCTTGGCTATTGATGTTGACGTTTGAATCGACGTAGGATTGCAAATGCGTACCGTACGATTAATAATAATTGATGGTTACTGTCTTGATCACACGTTACCAAATTTGAAATGCTAATGGCGGATACAAATTGCCAAACGTGGTGTACTTTTTTACGTGGTGAACTTTATTGTTTAGTTAACTAGCCCGATTTTAAACCATGATTCATTCGAGTCCATCCATGTTTGGTTCGAATTTCAATTAATTCGAGTTCGGTGATATTACGTAATTATTTCAAGATCAATAGCATCACGATGATGAATTTATTAATGATCGATATCGCGCCATGTGTGTTGTGTAGGTCTAGAAATTAACTGTTTTCTTCATTGTTTCGCAGGACCACGAATTCGATCAAGTGATTGTACAGGTGACTCACGAAGCACTTCCAAGTTTCAAGAGGGAGCAACTTGGAACATTTCTTAGATAGGTCTAGGTAACTATCACAAAAATCATTTCTTCCAGAGAGGGGATTTCTCTTCAAGAAATTTTTATTGAAATTTTTGTAAGAGAATTTTTAAGAGAAATCTTTGTTATTTTCAAAACGATTTTTTAGCTGTTTTTTTTTTCAAAGGAATTATTTTCCAAGATTTTTTTGCATCGAGTTCACTAATCTTATTTAACTATACTTCCAAGAGATTTTCATTTTTTCATTTTTTTTTTTTTTTTAATTTAAAATGGAGAACTCTTGGGTTTTTACGGAAATGATTTCTTCACATGATTGTCCATCAAGTTTTTTTTTGAGATTTTTTTTTGAGAAAAAAAAATTGTTATCGAAATTTTTTCAAAAGAATTTTCAGGCAATTTTAACAGAGAACTCTTTTTTTCAGATATCTAGTTTTTAGGTGATTTCTTTTAAAAAATCTACAGATTCAATTTTTTGATAGAAATATTTTCAAAACGATTTTGAAGTTTTTTTTTTTTTTTTTTTAATTGGAAGATTTTGTTTTTTTTTTTCAAAAAAAAATTCACAATTTTTGTAACATTTTTTTTCGAGACTAATTTTTCAAATGAGCAATTTTTTGAAAGACAATTTTAGAATTATTTTCCATTTTTTTTTTTTTTTTTTTTTTTTTTTTTAAAAAAAATTTTTTCAAAAAAATTTATTTTTTCCAAAAAAAAAA
>FIZV01069966.1:0-17299 GCA_900050545.1 Trionymus perrisii | reverse complement strand
TTTTTTTTTGCCCAGCGAGGCTTAAGGAGGGGGCTCGAGCCCCCTTCGCCCCCCCCCTTGGCTGCGCCTATGGAAGTCATCATTGTTCGTTTGTTTCTGAAATATAAAAGCAAACGATAATTACTTATTCATGGGATAACCAATGGACCTTACACTTGTAATTAATTAATTAATTAATTAATTAATTATAAACCAAGTACCATAACCAAACTACCTATCGACTTTTTTAAAATTTTAAGATAAAAGTTTCTTCTATCTATTAAGAGAGAAAAAAATTAGCTGGGGTGATAATCTAGGTAGGTATATGTTAAATATGTAGGTACATACCAATAAAAAAGTACAAAAAGTTTCCTTTGTTTGACACAGTGCATATTGTTTTTGATGTTATGCAGCCCTGCTTTACACCATACTGTACAAATGCTCTTATCTATGCTTGATGCTTAAGTATCAAAAAACTTACCGACGCAACAGTTGGTTGATGTAAATTTCTAATAAAAGTAAGTCACCCAGAATCACACAGTTAAGATCTCTTGTATAAAGTGAATCATTACAACAAAAACTATACACAAATAAGGAAATTAGGAAGATATACTAGGTATCGAATTATTGAATGAAAATCATTTCGGCACTTCAAGCAAACAACGGATCGTCAGATCAACATACCATGAAAATTGATCAGCACATTATTTTCATCCCTTTCATTTCATCACTCGCTTCTCTTCTCCAAAGAACATTGCCAAAGAAAAAATATATGTACCTACCCTTAGCATAGTACAAAGAAAAACCACTAGGCAGTGTTTAACGAAGATTAAGAAATACTACGTAGTATTTTCATAATCTTTGGACTTTGGTGTATGGCGTTTAATACTTTTCATTTAAATTACCTATATTCATTCATTATTAATTTTTTTATCATTCTTTACTGAAACTGAAACTAAAACTGAAAAAAACTGAAACTAAAAAAATTGAAAAACTGAAACTGATTAGTGATTACTGCAACCAAAACACTGAAACTACTTTCGTTTCAGGTTTCCAAAAATGTCAAGTTTTCAGTTTTTTCTTGCTTTTTGCAGTTGCAGTGAAGGAAACCCTGAAAAAAACTGAAAGGAAAATTTGAAAAACTGAAACTGAAAATGAAAATGAAACTAAAATCACTTTAGTTTTCCATCACTGGGAAAATATGTGTTTATGAATCTGTTTTTAAAAATGTTTAAGGTAGCCGCTAGCCGAGATATGTTATGTGGGTAAATAAAAATATTCTTCAGAAAGAAATTCGCAAGAAAAATTATTTAAACGTTTTCCTGAAACAACTTCTAAAAACTTATCAAATCAATATGTTAATTGTTATTTATTTATTTAGGTATACGTATACATTTTTTTTCTTTGAAAAATAAAATAAAAATATTTTATGGTAAAAAAAAAAATTGAAAATAAATTTGCAGAAGCCCAGAAAGGGTATTTTTTAAAGTGGAAAAAACAAAAAAATCAAATATCTATCAAACTTCCGAAAAAATTCTAGACAAAAGTTGCTATCCAGCGCCGCGGAATGCAACTTACTACCTATCACAGTACTCTAATAGTCAGATGACTCAAGGTAGAAAATCATAGGCGAAATCAAAAACAATTTTTTTTCAATGTCCATAATTCGCCCCTTCAACTCTGAGGATCGGCAAACATGCATAAACATGTGTAGTTTGGGTAGCAGCAGCGCTGAGTTGAAAGTTGTGCACTGGTCTCGGAACACACTGTATACTTGTATCAACTTTACCTTCCATTAGTCAACGACTTTGAGCGAGAATCAGTTGGGCATACTTCTCTAAAAAACAACTTCGAGATACCTAACCGCCTGAGTGCGAGCTTTCCGAGTCGCATCAACTAACGTAGGAATCATGATAATGGAGGATGGTCAGTGGTCAAAACCAAGTACCTATCGTTATTTCTTACTTTACCTCTAGAACGATTTATCAAACTGACTGGAAAAATAATATACCTTCGAGCAGTTCGTAGAGACAGAGCGCCATCACACGAGTTTTAAACCTCGAATGCTTAAAGTTCAAAAGTTGAAACTTCAAGGAAAACAACACTCGCTCAACAAAATACGTACAAACGTTTCTGCACGAAATTCATTATTCACGTGCAATTTCAAGAAACCCCGGGTACATTTCAATTAGGCACATTACAATCGTTTGAAGTAGCAGAAACAATGCTGCAAACGAGCAAGTTGGCCACAGAACAGAATCACGAGCACGTACGAAATCATAACTCTGGTCTAGCGCGAATATACGGCATGTATACGTATTACGTATATCTGAAAACATTCCCTTTCTTCAATTAAATCTCTAAAATTCTCGCTAATACATCAGATTAAAATAATTAAGATGCAAGACGCGAACTGAGGCGCCTGCCTTTCAGAAAGTACCGTACCTCTAACCTCTACCTACTACCTACCTAGTACCTACATACTCGAGGCTTAGCAAAACGCCACCTAAACGCTTCTATCTCCGCTTCCAAAAGACAATTAAGGCCGTTTCTAATTAAATGGTGATTTGTGGCGCGTTTAGAGGTAAGGTGTACGATATCAGAGACTCATTAACACTTTTAAGTGCTTTTTCAAAACTCTACACTGGGGCTATTATTATTCGAGGGTTAGGTAAGTTTTTTCCAACTTTTTTGGCTCTTTTAGCGTCAACTCAACGGGTTAATTTGTTCCTAAAATACCGAATAAATTTTGCACCATTGTCGCCGAAATACTGACGGATCGTAGAGACACCGTTTTATATATTAAGAAAAAAATTTTATTAAACAAGAGAACTTAGAGAATTTTAGCATGAACAATTTCGTAAACATAATAAATAAATCTATTTATCTACAACTTTGAAAAATTTAATTAATTTTGAAAATTTACAATTACAAAAATTAATGGATCATTAAAAATTACAAATTTTCAAAAATTCTGTGATTTTGAAAAGTTTTGCAATTTTTAAATATTAGTCAGTTTTTAAAAACTGGGAATTTCTAGAAATTCGACACTTTCTGAAAATTCAATAATTTTTGTGATTTAAAAAATTTATAAAATTTAACAGATTTTTGAAATTTAACAGATTTTTGAAAATTTATAATTTCAAAAATTATACAAATTTCATTAAATACGACAGATTAAAAAAATTTAAAAATTCTGACATTTTTGAAAAAATTAAATTGTTAGTTTTTGTAAAAATTGGAAATTTTTAGAAATTTGGCAGTTTTTGAAAATTACGAAATTTTTGAAAAATCAAAATTCAATGATTTTGGAAAACTTAATAATTTTTGAAAATTTACAATTACAAAAATTATTAAAACATTAAAAATTCTGCAATTTTAGAAAGTTCTGCAATTTTGGAAATTTTTTAAATTTTTTAAAATTTGTTAATTAGTTTTTAAGAGACTGGCAATTTTTAGAAATTTTACAATTTTCGAAAATTAACAATTATTTCAATAATTTATTGCATCATTAAAAATTAACAATTATTATAAATTCTGCAGTTTTGGAGAGTTTTGAAATTTAAAAAAAAAAATCAGTTTTTAAGAAACTGGCTATTTCTAAAAATTTGGAAATTTTTAGAATTTTCGCAATTTTTGAAAAATCAATAATTTTGGCGAATTAGAGAATTAAGAAAGTTCAACCATTTTGGGAAATCTGATAATTTTTAAAAATTTACAATAGGTAATTTCAAAAATTATTGGATCATTAAAAATTTTAAAATTTTAAAAATTCTGTAATTTTTGAATATTCTGCAATTTTTAAAAATTTGTTTTAAAAAATTGAAGGTTTTTAGAAATTTGTCAGTTTTTGACAAATTCCGCAATTTTTGAAAAATCAATATTTTCTGTGAAATAGGGAATTTAAAAAATTCAACAGTTTTGAGAAATTTGATAATTTCTAAAAATTTTGCATTTTAGACAATTCAATATTTTTTGAAAATGTCAAAAGAAATTACTCTGAATTTTAAAGAAGTCCTAACACTCGTTTTTTTTTTTTAAATAGCGCAGTTCTTCAAAAAATTTAATTTTAAATTTATTCCATAAACAGCTTTGTCAACTTTGAAAAAGTGACTCTGTAATGTTCCATATATTTTTCCCTCCGATTCGCCCTTGCTCTGGAACCAGCTTCGACTCGACTTCTACCTTTTATTTTGATGCGGGAGAGTTATAATCTACGTAAACGCACCACCCTACCTAGATTCTCATTAATTTTTACAATTCCATTTCAAGTACTTACCTACAAATGAAAAGCTAAATAACGCGATTGTTAGAAACCATAAAGTGTTCATTTTCATATTAGGTAATTGTAGTCGTATTCTTCTTTGAGCAGATACATTTTTAATTTTCATTATGAAAAGTAATTCGAACTGAACTGAAATAGAGACAAGAACATTTGCTCATTTCGCATTACCTTCGAAAATGCAGTCGTTTTTCCATAATAAAGCTTTTACGCTTCATTTTCTTTCCACTATTCCGCAATATCGATGAATTAAATATCGCAAAGCGCAATGAAACAGCTCTATAAGGACTTACCAGTTACCACGTATTTAAGTATAGTATCCGCGACATGACACGACGACGACTTCTTTTTTAATTAATTACTTTTCCTCGCATCTTGCAGTTATGTTCTTTGGTGAAATTAATTTTACAACGTTTTTTTGTTGCATTTTCGAATAATCTTTTAAGCGTGATGTATTTTTCTATTATTTTTCGATCATGGAAGGCATTTGTCAAACGAAGCGAATGTAATTTAATGCCTCGAAGCTAATCCTTGGCGAGAGATGAGATTCGCTAGAAATTCTTTGTAGGTTGCGAGTACCTAACCACCTACCTACCTCGCGAATAAAAAAAAAGAAATCAGATTTTTTAATTTTTTTCCCCTTCGATGTTTTCCAATTCTATAATGGTAATACAATCACGTACGTTGTACGTTATCATTTAAATCAAAATGGTAGCTCTATTAGGTACCTATGTATAATCTAATGGATTTTTTCTTTTTTGAGTGAAAATATAAAAATACACGGTATTTCAGAACCGAGGACTGATGAAGTATTCATAAAAAAATGCATTATTTGACGATAAAAATACGCAAAGAATTTTTTTAAATTCAGGTGTATTTATACAATATTTTTATACAAGTTGGTGGAAAAGTTGCATACTCATTTGCTGACATTAAAAGTCCACTAACATTAAGTTAATTCCTACGAATTGTTTTCATCGGTAGACTTTTGACAAGTGATGAATTTTTAATTAAAACATAAACGTTAAATTTTTATATTAAAAATAAGAATAATTTTTCCAAGCCTTGGGATTTACTTGTTAGTGAAACAGGCGCGCTTCGTTCGCAATAATTTGGAATTCTGAGGGAAAACGTGGAAACCCTGTTGTTATACTGTAATGTTTGGTCGACTAAACACAATATTGCCAGAGTACGCTTCGTTAAACATTTGAGCCCAAAATCGTTTAACAATTTTCTAGTAAGACCGATAGGCGGAAAATACGCCTACCAAATGCCTGATAGCTACAGCATCCAGAGTAGTTTTTCGAAACAATAAGAACTGAAAAACACAATAAAAATCACTCTTTCGGAGGTAATAACGAGCCGATAGAACAATATTCAATAAATGTCAGCACAACGTTACACGTGGTCATCAATCAATTTCCGATATGGTTGCTACTACTTACCATGTTCAGTGCTATTCAAACTATTCTTCATGATGTATTTTCATTAATTGTATTTTTTTTAATTTTTTTTTTTCATGTAAATTCGTAGCTGATATTAACGGCGAATATAACCATAGCAGATTTCAACATGGGATATTGTATGACAGGCTCTTTGGAACGAGGTTCGCATAAACTCAACACCTATCAAACCACACATTTCGCAGCAATCAGAAGAGCAGAATTTAATCAATGAAACCGTCAAGTTGTGTATTTAATGATGTCGTAAGATATATTTAGGTTTTTTTGTATCTTATTGTGTTACGTTATTGCATTGTGAAAATACATACGAATGTGAAAATCTTACTGCCAGTTTAAATTAAAAACAAACGTTTCCATTAATGAAAAAGAACGGGCTTTTTTACACCGTACATGAAGTGTTCTAAAAACCTTGCGGTTTTTCCAATCAACGTCCATATTTTTTTGATAAGTTTTTCATTTACACGAGTTCTTTTTTTTATAAAAGACTCATTACTTTTTTTTGTAATAAAATTTTCATCATGTTTCTTACCTACTGTTGTAAATATAAATTGTATTTTGTATTGAAAATTCAAATATTCGATTTCGATTTTTCCCATTTTGATGGATTTTCCATGGGATTTTCGAATAATTTTTCGTTGTGCTTAGTGTTTAAGATGAGTTAGTGCAATTATTCATGTTATTATTTTAAATAAAAATTAATTATTAAAGAGTTCGTACTTAAAGTTAAATGGTTGTGAATGTATATTTGTGATTTTTGTTTTCAAAATGCTTTTATAATAAATTTATGTTCATGGCTTAGCAATAATCATTTTTTCAAATAGACTGTTTGTTACAAACAAATTATTTTAAACAATATTTGTAAAAATGTATAAATGTTAAATGTATGTTCTTTTGAAGTTCAGCATTTCGTAAAATCATGAAAAAATAAAGCAAAGAAAAATAATTGATAGGTAATTTAAAAATATGAGTGATTTCGACATTTCGTTGAAGGTGGAATATGATCCGAACTTAATCCGAACGAATTAATTTTTTTTTTAAATCAAAGGGAATTGCGATCTTCTTGATGTGGCGATAATTATGGTAACACTGCAACTATGATAATAAGAATCAGATTCAGATCATAAACAACGAATGAAACGAAAGTTGGATTTTGGCGCCGATCTTTACTTATCTTATCTATTTATTTTTTTATGTATTTTGGTAACTATACTAGACTAACTAACTAGACTATACTATCAAATGGACGTAATTTTTCTAGATTTTTGCATGTTTTAGCGAGTTTCAAATTTTGACAAAAGTTTCGATAAATGAGGAGATTATAGCTTACATTTACAACGCAATTGCGTGGTTTGTCATCGTGATTCTCCTCGAAAAGACATTAAATTTGATCAAGTATTGTATAAACAGAGCAGCAGCTGCAGCTAACACTTGCGAAGGTAAGACAATGACGATTTCAACGGCAAAATATTTTTTATTTCAAATAAATTTACGAAAAACTGCTTATGATACGAAATATGAGTACGGTACAAAATTTACGAGGATCACATTTTAGGAAAAAATTAAAGGCTACAATGTACAATAAAATGATCACGACTCGACCGGAAAACTAATTTGGTCCATCAAGTCATCAATCCTGGCTTGTAAAGTTTCTAGAATATCGGCTGAGATGAACAAATGACTATCATCTAAATCTTGAATTATGAATTTCTGTCCTAAGGCCACAGTTTCATCTAGATATAATAGAAATTGTTTCATTGCAGCGTCGCTGAAATAAAGAAAAATACTCGAGTTATATTTATGGTCACAAAATGTCTAAGCGTAAAGGTTTAAGCGTAGATGAAAAACGAACTAAAATGTTGGAGATTTTTCACGAATCGAAAGATTTTTATCAACTGAAAGTATGTTAAAGATTCGATCATAATTCTTATTTACAAAATGAAAAATCATTCGTATATAGAAATTCTTGAATAAACTTTACAGGAATTGGAAAAAATAGCTCCGAAAGAAAAAGGAGTTATACTCCAATCTGTAAAAGAGATATTACAAGGTCTAGTCGATGATGGTTTAGTAGATAGCGATAAAATTGGAACATCTGTATACTACTGGTCATACCCTAGGTAAAGGTTGAACGATTTTAGAAGCATTATTTTTTCAACCTGTCATACAACTTCTGTCAGGTTAATTGTTTTCCAATGATTTTACAGCAAAACATTGAATGTGAAGAAGCGAAAGCTAGACGAATTAAGCACTAAAACCGAAGAAACTACTAAAAAGTTGAAAGAAGCAGAGACAAAAATCGAAACAGTAAAGGTATACTTGTAAAGTTACGTTCATTTTAAATCGTAAAAGAAAAATCATCGAACAAACGTTACAGGTTGGAAAAGACGATTCCGAAGAACGTGCCATTTTAATGAAAGAACTGGAGGAATTAACGAATAGGGAGAACGAATTGAAAGAAAAACTGCAACAGTATAAGGACAATGATCCTGAAATGTATGAAAAAATGAAGTCGGATACAAAAGTAATCATTTTTCCGTGTTTATTAGATTGATATGAAAGTATACCTAGAACCTAGATTACTCTTATAAAAAAATCCTAATGTCATTTTATCTGTACTCTGCAGTTATTTGTGGAAGCTGCTAATCGATGGACAGATAACATATTTGCGGTGAAAAGTTGGTGCAAGAGGAACTTTGATATCGAAGAAAGTATTTTAGATAAACAGTTCGAAATACCTGCAGATTTTGATTACGTTACCGTCTAAAGTATTTAGTGTAGTATATTCGTTTCATTATTAGTTTTAAAATATAAATCAATCGAGTAGTGTTTATTTCATTGTGAAAATGAATAAGTACATGCAATTTAAGAAAATGGAATTCCTAATTTTATTTTAAAGGAATATTTTTGCAAAAGAGGAATGAATGGTCATATTTTACAAACTTACCATTCTACCAAAATGCCTTTCATAACCTGAACCATTGTAAGGGTGATAGATGAAGTTGTTTAGCGTCTGTAAGGATTGAAAATAACGAAAGAATAATTCAAATTTATAGAGAAAAAAGCGATTGAATTAAATATTTTTTTGATCGAATGAATTTTTCTCCGGAAAGAGAAACACTTGTTATCACTTTTCACCGCTTTTCACCTTGAAAATGGAAAACATCAAAGACGAAATGTTTTGAGGAATGACCATGGAATGATAACTCTTTTGTGAATATTTAACAATTTTTCTCATTTTTTTGTCATAAAGAAAGGTTATAAAATAGTTTTGAGTGATGAAAATATCGCTAATTACTTTGGTAATGTATTTAAATTATGAATATTTGTTTTGCAAAGAATTATTTCAGAAAAAATTTAAACATTACGAATAAATTTAGGAATTCAAAAAATCAAAATCGAGCTGTGTTTCACTTGCAAGTTTGAGTCTGTGTGATGATGAAATTTATCATTGATAAGATATTTTTGTTCGTTGTGTTACGTTGCAAAACATTAAAAACTTTCTTCTTGTGTTGAAGCTACAAGCTAGGTCTCTTTAATTAATTAACATTGATGAACCTTACATGTCCGGTCGTAATTAATACACTAACTTGTTCGATTTATATTTTTAAGTGATATACGAGTTGAACCTCCGTTGCAATTTTTCGCTGGTAAGTTGAATTTTTCGTCTGGTTTGATTTCTACTTACAATTATTACAATTTGATCAAGGTTGTTTTATAGTTTGCTCATTGCTGTAAGTTGGTTGTTTGTAGAATCCATCTCTACTAATTTTTCTCTCATAAATATTTCCATTATTCCTGGTAATTAATTTACATAGATAAAAACCGTTCAAAATTCACAGGAAGTCATATGTTATTTTAAAGGCTAAAATAGAAAGAATTTATACTTTAGTAGAAATCTTCAAAAAAAAAATCATTGAGGTTATACAAGTCGCTTTGAAAACCGGTCCCGGCTTGAAAGATGACAAAACTCTAGCAGCCGGTTTTAAAGTGTATGTCGAGACTTCTTTCTTAATAGGGGTATTTTTCTCTCGAATATTTTTGTAAATTGTTAGGTTCAATTTCTGAAGCGTCAGGTTTAAAGGAGATTTTTGTAAGAATAATTACTCATTTTTGGTCTTTGTAACAATAGAGCACGCAGACGATGCGTCTACTGATTAAAAAAAAAATTGTGATCATTTTTTTCTCGTTCTGCGAATCATCCAACCAAACTACTTAATTTATAATAAAGTAATAACGTAAATATAATTATTAATTTATCGCCTTATCTACTTAAATTATGGTATGTAGTTGTTATTCTCGTTATTTAAAAATGTTAATTACCGGGTGTTTGTATTATTCATGGGATAAAGTACACGCGTCTTGTCAAGCCACTATTAATTTTTGTTTTATATATCATTCACTTTTCATCCGCAGTGTTAACTCTATCGTGATATTCTTACTTGAAAATCAAAATGTCTTTACCATTCGCCACGTTTGTCAGAGGGATTGCTACCTCACAGCATTTAAATGCTGCCATTAAAAACGTCACCGTTATTGGCGGTGGTCTTATGGGATCAGGAATCGCTCAAGTAAGATTTTTGCTTTAAAATAATTATTCTGATTTTTACGCCAGAGTATAAAATTATACATTTTAATAGGTTGCTGCTCAAGCTGGAAATAGCGTGAATTTAGTCGAAGTAAATGATGGTGCTTTACAGAAGGCCAAAGGTGGTATTCAAACCAGCTTGCAACGAGTTGCCAAAAAACTTTACAAGGTACGTACTCAATGTGTTATAATGTGATCTAAACTTTCGACCTAGGTTTTATTATTTTTCGTTTATTTTTCAGGATAAACCATCTGATGGAGAAAAATTCGTATCAGATTCCTTGAGTAAATTAAACTTTACGTTAGACTTACCTGCATCTGTTAAAGATGCCGATCTCGTCATCGAAGCCATTGTAGAAAACATACAAGTGAAACATAAATTATTTGCTGATATCGACTCTGTAGGTTTTTTATATTTTCTGTCTATTCGATTAGCGTATTTAACTTATTTCAATTCGTTTTTATTCGTAGAAAGCGTCAGAAAAAACTATATTTGCATCTAATACGTCATCGTTGTCTATCCAAGATATTGCTTCCGTAACGAAACGTAAAGATAGATTTGTTGGCTTACATTTTTTCAATCCAGTTCCGGTTATGAAATTATTAGAGGTAATTACAAAGTACCCAGACAGAAACCCCTTTGTTTTCATTCTATCTCAAAGTTCATCCGACGTCGCGATAACGTTTACAATATTTTATTAATTCCTCTTACGTCATTATACTTTATTTACAGGTAATTAGAACCGCAGAAACTTCCAACGATACCTATAATAAAGCTATGGAATGGGGTAAAGAAATCGGAAAAGTCACAATTACCTGTAAGGACACCCCAGGATTCGTAGTGAACAGATTGTTAGTACCGTTCATGAGCGAAGCTTTCAAAATGCTAGAAAGAGGTTTGTCTTTTTTACTTGGAATTTTTTTTACAACTTCGATACCATCATCTTGTAATAATGGAATTTTATAGGCGATGCTACTGCTCGAGATATCGATACTGCGATGAAATTGGGAGCTGGACATCCTATGGGACCTTTCGAATTGGCTGATTATGTTGGCCATGATACTACATATTTCATTCTTAAAGGTAAAGGTTTACGTTGTTTACGTGTCGTTTGTTATCATCTTCAGTGACGTTTGTCAGATATTTTCATTTCTTCGAATTTTGTCCTGTTGTTGATAAAACATAATAATGATTGTGATACGTGTAAAAATACGTCACAGTGAAAATCTAACTTGAACATTTCCGTAAATTTGTCCGTCTTCTTTGGCGTTTATCCATTTTTAATTTTTTTTGTACCGTATCCAATTCATTTAGCCTTGATTACAATGTTACGATGGTTATATATTTGTAAATACGCTTTTTACAGGTTGGGCTGAGAAATACCCTGATGTACCACAATTCCAACCGACTGAAACTATTAAGAAGTTGGTGGAAGAAGGAAAATTAGGAGTGAAATCCGGTGAAGGAATTTACAGCTATAAGAAGTAATCTCGTGATAAGAATTTTCAAAAAAAGGAAAGTATTTTATGCATAAATTAAACAAAGTTTTGAAATAATTTTAGTTGGTGTTGATTTTTTTTTTGAATGTTATGGTTTTTGTAAAATTTTAAATTATCGTCGATCGTTATACTTAATAGGTACATGTTTTGTATTAAATGTACTGTTTTTCTTATTCAATTGTATCATCGTTAAAAATAAATTTTTATCAATACAATCATTCTGTTCGTATTACCTATTTGCGAATGATTTCAGTTTACGATGATTTAATGAGTAGTTCTTGCTCGTACTTCCTTAATCCAACTTCATTTTGTGGTATATAAATGTGCAAACTTGCTTAGTTTGCTCAACGCTCATTGCAATAATTTTTAGTTCGTAATTTTTATTTTTTGTTGTTTGTGAAAAAATTCGAATAATTTTTGGCAAAGACAGTACGAGACGTTAAGACCTCACAATGCGATTTAAGGTTTTGTCTTGTCAAATACATATGTACATGTTCATTCCATATTCAAATTTCAAAGTTTCAAAATAGGTAGGTATAATTTTTTATATCGATATTGTGATCGATTAATTGAAATCAAAATCGAAATATTCTTATCAATATTTCTCGTGAAGTGATAACAGCATGCAATGAAAATTGAATGAGCAGTACACAGTACAGGCAGAAAATGAGAGTAATTTATTTTCGTTTCGAATTATTTATTTTTGAAATTTAACCCAACACCCTATGTGCATTCAACACCACCATGTTACGAAAATTATTAATAAGCCCAGCTCGTCTGAAATTACTTCGGAATACGTGTAATAATTCATTTAATGGATACACCAAGAATGCTGCACTTCGTCTCCGTCGTTGCATACATTCGAAATCGAACACTAGAGTTACTCAAAATCCTTCACTAGAGGACTTTTTGGCTAAAGCTGCTGCGGACTTGAAAGAACAAGAAGGTAATCCGGACGTGAGTGCAACCAACGTACCTTATTTGGACAATGTAACACTAAACGGCAACAACCAAAAAGGTGAAATACTAAAATACTACAAATACACTACTTACTTTAATCAGTACGATAAATTAATAACTGTCATTGATTGCAGTATTTTTCGAAATATACGGATGCCAAATGAACAAAAACGACGGCGACGTAGTATGGTCAATTTTAAGCCAATATGGATATCAAAAAACAGAAGACATTCTTCAAGCTGATGTGATCTTTCTCGTAACATGTTCCATTCGAGAAAACGCCGAATCTAAAATATGGACTCGATTAGCTGCTTTATCTAAAATTAAAAAAAGACGTCTTCTTTTAAGCGAAGGCTACGCAACTCGGGTGAAAGTTGGCCTCCTAGGTAGGATATTTTCTTCTTTAATTTAAACTGCATTTTATTCTTTATCAAGATGAAATTTTTGTATTGCAGGTTGTATGGCAGAACGTCTCAAAGAAAAAGTATTGGAAAAAGATCGGACGGTAGATTTAGTTGCTGGCCCTGATAGTTATAAGGATTTACCTCGATTATTAGCTCTATCCCGAAATAATCAAAAAGCTATCAATGTTTTGTTATCTTTGGACGAGACGTATGCTGATGTTGCACCGATGCGTTTAAATGAAGATTCGGTCACTTCTTTTGTGTTTGTATTAATTTTATTATTATTTTTTTTTTCTAGCAAAACACGTTTTGAAAAAAATATTTGATCTGTTGTCTTTTTTATTAATGTTTACAGTACCATTATGCGTGGATGTGATAACATGTGCACTTATTGTATAGTGCCATTTACCAGAGGCAGGGAACGATCTCGTCCATTAGATTCGATCATCGATGAAGTGAAAATACTTTCCGAAAGGGGTGTGAAAGAAGTTACATTATTAGGTAAATGATTTGATATTCTACATCTGCTGTACCTAACTACCTATTTGCTCACATTGTTATTTTTACAGGTCAAAATGTAAATAGCTATCGAGACACAAGTAAATTAGATATATCAGCCAGTACCGAGGATGCTCCCTCTTCAACTCCATTAGCAGAAGGTTTTAAAACCGTATATAAACCCAAAAAAGGTGGTATTCGTTTTGCTGAACTTTTAGACAAAGTATCTCTCGTCGATCCAGAAATGAGAATTAGATTCGTTTCTCCTCATCCTAAAGATTTTCCCGACGAAGTAAGATTTTCGTGTGATACTTTATTACATGTAAAAAAGACAACGTATTCATGATTCGTTTTTTGATTTCATTAGGTTCTGCATATGATTAAAGAAAGGCCCAACATTTGTAAATCGATTCACCTACCTGCTCAATCTGGAAATACCGAAATTTTAGAAAAAATGAGACGCGGCTACAGCAGAGAAGCCTATTTGAACTTGGTAGAACAAATCAAGAAAATAATCCCCAACGTTAGTTTATCTGGAGATTTAATTATGGGATTCTGCGGCGAAACTGAAAAACAATTCTTAGACACTTTATCATTAATTGAAAAAGTCAGATACAATCAATTATACTTATTTTCTTACAGCATGCGAGAAGTGAGTATCTGAGCATTTTCTACGCGAGCATTTATTGTAAATTTGATCCTTTCGTGTCGTTATTTCGTTCAGAAAACCACCGCTTATCGCCGGTACGAAGATAATCTACCTTTAGATGTGAAAAATAGCCGTACTAATCGCGCAGCCCTGCTTTCTAGACAAATAGCTGCTGAAATTAACAAGAAGCAAATAGGAAAATTACATCTTATACTCGTTGAAGGGGTAAAATTAGTTGTACTATTTATATTTCGTTACCAGAATCGTCAACAAGTACTTATACAATTTTACTCTTTAGGCGAGCAAAAAAGTTGAAACCAATGTAGTGGGTAGAAATGATAACAACGTCAAAGTTATAATCCCCAAGTACGAGATTCCCGATGGCATAAATTCTTCTACGTTGAGAGAAATAAAACCGGGAGATTATGTATGTGTACAGGTAAGGCATATGTTTTTACATATGGAATGGACTTCGATTTTTTTCCTAGCCTTGATAAAATCCTTCTTGTTTATAGATTACTGAATCGAATTCTCAAACTTTTCGAGGTATCCCACTTTATCATACAAGTCTTCAAGACTTCTACGCTTCCGAACACTCTGCAAGTAATTCAGAATCTTGTCGCCAACGAATTGTACTTTGAAAAATAAATTCATTTCAATATTTCATCTTCCATACGTGAATCTCATTTCGGAAAAAATTCAAGACTTGTAAATATGAATCGCAGTAGATTACATACTTTTTTTGGGCTGAATTTGTGGTGAGGTTCCATTAGTATTGTCCAAGAAATTAGACCAAAAAATGAAGAAAATGACATTTTGAGTCAACGACAATTTTTTGATTACAAAGCAATCCTGTTGGTACTTTCAATGCATTGGTTAACCATCAAAAAGTCCTCGAATGAACTTCATCCCCCCCCCCCCCAATATCCAATAAATGAAGAGAAAAGCGTAACAAAATTTCCATAAAATTTATATTTCACATCAAAACATGAGAAGATTCTTCAACTCAAGATATACGTACGTATTTCACGAGAGAATATAAACGTTCGCGTTCGCATTTCCGAACATCTCCACGGGTAAGTTATGAATAAATCATCGATTACAATACGTATAAAAAAATGACTAGAATATTTAAGTACATAATACGATAAATTAAAAAAACAAAAATGAACTCATAAAATGAGGAGTAAAATTGACATAAACGCTGGAGTTGAATAATAGAAATTTGTGCTACATCGAACCAAGACTTTTCACTATAAATGGCCATGATATTAGCGTAAAAAGTATTAGAATCTAACGTACGCCAGAATTCAAACTTGAACCTTCGTTCTTGGCATTCACAGCATTAATTTTGATTAGATCAGTTTGGTTTCTTTTTTGTAAAAAAAAAGATAAGTACTAAACTATATAAATGCGTAAACAAAGGCGTTAAATGAGATCGCTTTTTTAAATCGCGTATTTCCAAAAATGTGCTTTGCTTCAACGTGTTAAAGTATATCGATAAAATACGCAAATCTAATCTGGATATTTGAACCGATTTCAAGTACGCAAAAATTTACTTATGCTTAAAAATTACGTCGACACAACCAAGTTACATGTTATCCAGACGTTCGTAAAACTTATAAAATGAAAAAAAATATATATATATTAAAAAAACAATATGGCAGTAAACGTCGGCCAAGTTAAGTATATTGTGCGTACGAGTTTTAAAATAATTGAGGGATTGAAAAAATAAAAAATAAAAATCTTCTAAGGCGAGAAAAATACATAAAGAAATAGGTAATATTTCGGGAAAAATAAAAATTAATCTTCTATAGAAACCACTGCTTCGATGGTTTTCCAAAACAATGACAAGTGTATTCGAAAATACAATGGACAAGCTTGGTCCCAGATATCGTAGCATATCGAAAATTTCACCATTTCATCGAAACATGGCGTTGCAAGGATAGGAAACGATTAAATGCGATGACCGAGAGATACTCTGTCTCGCTGGCAAAAATTACGAGACTACAGACCACTGCTATTTATGAATGAATGTAGGAGGTGAAAAGAATTAATGAACTATCTCGCAGGCGTCAAAAATGCGATATTTGAGCAGAAATGGAGTGATTTTCTTCATTCATAACTTACCAATTGGTGAGTGTACACAGTCGTTTAAATTAAAATGAAAATAAAATATTAGTGAATTTAAAACAACATCGACATCAAAATGCTAAACTGATCAGTTAAATTATTTACACAATTTAAAAGAGAGAGAAAATGAAAACAGTTCAACAGATTTTGAACCAAGATTAATCAAAGCGATCAGAGATGTAATGTGTGCGCATTCATTTTTGTTTTAGTAACTTCCCAAATTTATTCAATTCTTCATCACGTTCAATGGGAAATACATGATTTTCTGAAAGTAAAAAAAATTATAATTTGAGCGTATTAAAATAGAAATTTTAATTTTTTTACTTTTGAGGCAAGTGTGATATTCAATGGAAATATCTAAATAATAATAATTATAAAAAAAACTTCTAATTTTCTTAAGAGTCAGAAATTTTTTTCTTGTGTTGCAATAAAAATATTCTTCAAATTCTCGAGATTTTTTGGAGAAAAAGATCCCCCCCCCCCAAAAAAATAAAAGTTTGTGAATTAAAATAATTTCAGAAGTATGTAAATTGGAATGAAACCACTTAAAATTCAGTTGGGGAAAAATAAAAAAGCGATTTTGAGAAATTTGATAACTATGAAACATTTTTAATTTTTGAGAAACAGAAATTTTAAAAATTTAACGATTTTTTAAAATTCAAAAATTTAGGAAAATCTTGCAATTTTAAAAATGTAATAAATTTTTAAAAAATTTCAGTTTTTGAGAAAATTACAATTTTTTTGCAATTTAATGATTTTTTTAAATTCAAAAATTTAGGGATATTTTGCAATTTTGAAATTTTTAAAGATTCAAAAATTTAGGAATTTTACAATTTTTAAAAATTC
>FIZV01069965.1:0-10235 GCA_900050545.1 Trionymus perrisii | reverse complement strand
GTTTTAAAATAGAAAAAAATAATTAACCTTTAATAATATTTGTACAAAAAAAAAACGCAAAATTCCCCCCCCCCCCCCCAGAAATTTGCCATCTTAGGCTCGCACCTACGGTGCCTATAGGGTAAAACCGGCTCTGATAACCGACGAGACTTATCAGAAGTACCTACTTATTATTATAGCACCCGCCAATTCAAAGCATCAGCGAGAAATTAAAATTTGCATAAAAGAATTGGTAAATTTAACAGGATTAACACAGTTTTTAATCGGTTTACTGGTATTAAAAAATTATTTAATAAAATCCACCATATTTTTATTCTATTAGGTACTTTACTAATTCGTGAAAAGTAATACTTGAAAGTAGGTACCAGGTAGCTCTCTGTCTGGAAAAAAATATTGTTCGTAATAATTGTACCTATACTATGTTTTACTTAGGGCAAGAAAATTCTTCAAAGGACGTATCAGAATTACGATAAAATAAACACGGATAATTTACTTTAATAAGCGAGGAAAAGGGATACCGCTGGCTCAATTTATTGGAGACAATTAAACGTTATCGTTATTCAATGGCCCCTATGGGCGATGAAGCGTGAAATGGTGGCGATATTAAAAGAATACCTATACATGGATTACATGCTGGACCGAAAGTGGTCATATTTATCTAATTTCAACGTTTGAGTTTATTCTTCCACGGTTGTTGGTTTAATGAAAAAAAAAAAACTTTGCAACGTTGTTTTTCTTTTTTTTTAAATTGTTTTTTCTACGAGTAGGTATCTTCGCGTATCTATACCTACTCCTTTTTCAAGTTATTCTTACATTTATGCATTAGGGTGTGTGTTATTTTAAAAACGTTTAAAATTATTCTTATAATTTTTTCAGATTTCTAAAATGAAATTAATTCTTGCTCCAGAGAGCAGTTTTACGTGGAATTTACGTCCATAAGGATTTTACGTTGTATATGTATGTACAAATAGGTGCTTTGTTTTTAAGAAACAAAATTTTGAAATTTTCATACAGTTTCACAATTGAATGCATTGCAAAAAGAAAATTTCCAAGTTGAAAATGATATTTTTGGCAAAGGTTTAAAGTTGAGGGGGGATATTAAATTTTCAAGTTATTTCGTTTTATGCAAAAAAATTCAAGTTGAAAATATTTTCATCCAACTTCTAGCTCTTGCCAAAAATTCAATTTTCAATTAGAGAAATTTTTTGCCGTAAAACGTTGGGAAAAAAAGAAGAAAAAATTAATGCAGACCAAGGGTGGAACAGAGTTTGGTAGGATAGGGTAGGGGATAGGTACTCCCATTAAAGATGGGTAATTTGACTCTTTTTTTTACTTTCCAAAACCAAAATCTTTGAAAAAATTTTTGCACGAATTTTTTGCTTCTTACTCCCACTCTGCCACCATTATCTAAGAATCTTAGATTTTTGGTTCAACTATGCTGATCAAATCAAATTTTTAGCTGGCGCCATCTTGAGCGTTTCAAGTGCGCTGGAGAAAAGTTAACTCTTGCTGGAGGCTGCAGATCGGTTTGAAAATGATCACAATGGACTCGGCTTGTTGACTTTTGCGTATATACCGATTTTCAGAATTTTATCTCAAAATTTATTGTGTTTGTAAAAAACTGATTTACTGATGGGCTATTTTCGCCATTTCTAAAAATTCGCTAAAAATCCAAAAATCATCTTCGGCTGCACAAACTTGTTGAGTAATGAGTGACATGCTCTTTCAGTAAAGTAAATTTCAGTTCACTCGAAGTTGGCTAATTGTGAAGATTTCCTTGTTGATAATATTCGTCCTTTTTCAAAAACCAGTTTTAAAAAAAAAATCTTTTTAAAAAATTTAAAATTAGTTTTTGAGAAAAACTGAATAAATTTTTGTATTGTTTTTAAAGAAATTTGAGTTTTTTGAGTTCGAATAAAATAAAATAAATGTTTTGGAAGTAGGTATATTTAAAAAAAATGTTGAAATCTTCTCTTTAAAACAAAATTGCAGGAGTTGATTTTGAAAGAAGAAATGCTTTCAACAATAATAATTATGAACAAATGAATTCCTTTTGAATAAAATAAAAAAAGTTTAAGAAATGGTTTTTGAGTCGAATTAATAATAATGGTGCAAGTATAATTTTTTTTTTTAAATTTTTTAGAAAAAAAAAGAGAAAAAAAGTGTGTGGAAAAAAATGGAAAACTTTTTTTGAAAATAAATGAGGAAATTTTTCTTCAATACGAGTCAAAATGGATTCCAGAATTTTTTGTAATGACTCATCTTTCAAAATTTTTGCCAAGACGATTCTCAAAGTGCAAATTTGTATTGAGAAGTGATATTTTTGTGTTTAGAGTAGCGGTAGTTGAGTCAGAATACTTCCAATGAATAAATTGAGCAAAAAGGAAATTTTTTTTCAGCAAAAATTCGAAAATATTTTTATTCTAAAAAATAAAAATTTGTTTGGCATCAAAAAATTTAGAAATTATTTTACTTGATAAAATTTTCACTTTTTTTCCCTTAACATCGAGAAAAAAATTGGAAGATTTTTTTCTCGCATCCTATAGGTACTTACCTATGTTTTTTCAGGGCGCTTAGTAATATCTGATAGTTATTTCCAGAGAGTGGAGACAGGGCCAAATCACTTGTCTTTTCGACGAATGCCTTTTTGGAAAAAGTAATAAATAAACGATTCGAGATTTTGCAAGTCCTGAAAAAGAAGGCAAGGTAATTAGTGACGACAATTTCTTTTTGTCGGATTCAAAACCTTTGCAAAAATTCAGCATTCAATTTGAAAATTTTTTCCTCCATTCAATTATATGAAAAATTCTGAAAGTAATATCATGTGCTGAAAAAGAAAACATCTAAAGGGATGAATCGCCCAATTTTAAAACTTTTAAAAATAGCACCCACCTTAATGTTGTGCACATACGATGGAAATTCGGCAACATGCCAACACTCATGTTAGTACGGTGGTCGTACGACGATGATAAACGGCGTTAAGTATGTTGGAAAATGCAATATCCTTCTCAACTATTAAAAGGTAATTTTAATCAACTTATTCTTCGGACTATTGGGCTATAAAGGCGCTCGTTACTATGGAGATTTAACACGATTTTCCGACTCGTGAATACGCGCGTTAAACGTCGTAATTTTTACGAGTCTTTCGTTTTTTTTCCTACACCAAGGGTTTTCTTTCGCCTGTTTTCGTTTTAAAATCTCATAAGACGATGAGCATTTTGTAAAAGAGGAAGACAACGCGTGGCGTCGCACCGGAAAGGTTCCAGCGTTTCCGAGAGAGAAAGAGAAACCGAGAATTATGAATTAAATTTCTCACTTGAGAGAGGACGTGCTGGGAAGCGAATTTGCAAGATTAATAATATTGGTAATAAGTTTTATACTTAAGTTGAACATGAGCTGTCCATGGGTAACTTATTTAGTTTCAATTTATCAACACGATGTCATTTGAGAGCTTTTTATTTGTTGGGAGCGCGCATTGCATTGAGAAAACGAACGAATATTAATTTATTTTTTCCATCCCACCCGTCTCTAATTGATTAGAAATTTCCATCCTTGCTGGCAGTTGTAGGTACGGGTGTTGGGGGCGGTTTTAGATTTCATGCTTTGCGTCGCATGTTCTCAAAGATGGCGCTGCTTTGCGATTAGATCCACCTGGGGATTGTTTATAGAGTCGCAGGGTCTTGATTGCACGACCTGTCTGTTCTATACTGACATGCGATTTTTCGTGTAAATACATATATAGCCTTGTGTCGTGCTCCACTGCCTGCCTGTAGAAGGAACTCTTGAATGAATTTCAGTTCTTCTAGTAAACACTGACTTTCCGGGGTGTGCATGTGCTTGCATGATACATTACAAATAGTCTAGGTATTAGTTGAACAGTGGCGAATTTACCACCGTTTAATCAACCGTTGCATGAAGGTGTGCGATGGCTCGAAAACAACGCCAAGTGGTTAATGTGTGCTCGTAAGTTGTGCATTTCATTTTCGCCTTGATCGATTGCTCTGAAAGTCAAAAGTTAAACATAACCAACCATTGTTTCCTAGATAAATTAGCTGGTTAAGTATTTCGAGTGTGATCGAAAAGTTTGCGGAATTTTACAATGCAATTCGATGGTAGCTTCGAAAGTGGAGAGAACATTTCACGGAATGCATGTTATGCTGTTTGCATTTATTATCAGCTCAATTGTAAATGGTGTTTCAATATTCATTAATTAAATGTTCTTTCAATCGTACATGTCGTTTCAAAAAGTAGTTTCCTCGTATGAGTTTAAAGATTTTGATGTTACCTACACTTACAGGAAGTGCAGTAAAAATGTTTTCAAAAAAGAGCAGACATTTTAAATAAAAATTGAGGTGAAAATTCACAGAAACAAATTGAGGAGTCAGTAAAAAAAAAACAAAAAAAAAACGTAATTTATTCCTAAAAGTGGACTTTATGAGAAAAAGATCTGACCGTGGCTTATTTTTAAAAGAGGTTAATTTTGGGATATACCCCAAAAAGTGACGAAAGAATCATTTTTTTGCAAAATAAATGTCACCATCATTTTTCTCATAAAATTTACTTTTAGGAACAATGATAAAAAAAATTATTTCTCCTGACTATGGTTGTTTTTTAAACTTGAATTTTTTTTACAACTTCTTCGAAACACCTATTTTGAAAATACTTTAAATCTTGTTCAAATCACAAATGAGAAATCTTTTTCTGTAGGGAAAATTGAGGGGTTTGCCATATTTTCCTGGCTTGAAACGACAAATATCTTAATCTGATCCTGTCAACCTTGCTTGCTACTTTTGTAAATTCTACTTGTATTTTATTCTAAATTCCACGAAACCTCCATCGGTAAAAAAAATTTCACTAAACTGCTTCGCTG
Source organism: Trionymus perrisii (assembly GCA_900050545.1). Lineage (NCBI taxonomy): Eukaryota > Metazoa > Arthropoda > Insecta > Hemiptera > Pseudococcidae > Trionymus > Trionymus perrisii. The sequence continues at coordinate 5,365 of FIZV01069965.1, read as the reverse complement.
ATCATAATACTCTTAAAATAAGTAGTTTGGTGTCGAATTTAATTATACGATCGAAATGTAGCAATAGAGAGATGATAGTAATACTGAGAGAAAATACACTCTCGATGCTTTATACCTACGTATAGATAGGTATAGGTAGACTTTATAGAAAATCCTCTTGAAAGAGTATCTTTTGCAAAGTAGCGCAATAAGGAGAAAGTGAATGATATTATAGTGAGCATGGCGGGGGTAGAGGTTTCCAGGACAAAATTTCGAATATAATATTTCCAGTGCTATTCATTGTACCAAAGCCTGTATATTTTACGAGGATTTGGTTACTGATACAGAAAATGAATACATTATGCGACATTCGCCCTAATTGTTAATCAACCTTAAGCTATGCAACGATCCGCGAGCTTCGTACAGTTATTTTCTAGCAGTGATTTTCTTCCCGAAATGGAATCATTAATATATAGGATAAGTAATTATACTTCTTTTAACTGCATTAAACGAAGGGGGTCGAATTACTCGTACAGTTAGTTTACGACGAGGGAGTAAATTTAGTTACATTTTGATGGATTTTTCTTTGTCTTCCATCTCACCTTGTTGGGATACCGGTACTTGAGATGAATATTGAAAACTAGGGTATTCCTGTAGGAGGAATTTTTTTTCGATCGAGGAAAAGGCTATCCTTCAAGGATACTCGCTCTTTAATTAAACTAATTTAAGGATGGTCTGCAAAGAACTCCGGGGGATTTATAGGAAATGGCTAAAAATTAAATTAACGTGAAAAGAAAATGTTGTTAGATCATAGATGGTTACGCATACAAATGTGAATTTTTTTTGGGGCCTTTAACGATATCTACCATAGCGGCAATACTGCTACGTATAGAAAATCAATTTTATCTTTTGAACTGCATGCAAAAGGGTGTACGAAGAAATGTACATATTTTTTCCACCGTTGAAATGCTGTACTAGTAATTTTGACTTGGATATGGTACAGGGTACAACATGCTCTGCTACCATGTTGCGTTCACTCATCAAACATAATAGCGGTAAATTTCAATTATTTGTGAAATACCACAAGTGGTTAACGTTACAATCAGCAACCGTCTAACGTGTTGATTAATTCGCTCGAGTAAGAGACGCACCTCGCCGGAGCAGCCGATTTTACTCCTCGTCGGGGAAATGTACTGTAGTCGTTGTTTAGGGGCAACACTGGCGAGTTTTTCGTCTCTTCGTCGTATTGCAGCGTCGTTGCTGTTTGCCGTGTAACGTATATGAGGCTGTATGTACACTAAACGCAGAAGCCAGGAACGCGCTCAAATTCGTGAAATTATGTCCGGGTAAAAGCGCCCGCGTCCGTTGAAGGTATATGACGTCACTGGTGCGGTAATCAATACAGCGCCCGGTTTTGCAAAACGCCGTCGAGGGCTACGCTGCGGCCCTTTTAAAATGCGCTAAGGAGGAACGCACCTTTCGGCGCGACGCGACTTGCCTCCACGAAGCGCAATCTCTAATCGTTTTCTGTACTTATATTTACATTTCGAAACTGCTGTTCTTCGGTAATTTTATTTGCGCTTATTTTACATACGGCACCTGTGTGCTTTTACCGCCTTCGCTGCCCCGCTTTACCCTTTTCACGACCCTCGTCGTTTCAAATGTAGATATACGCTAAACTTTAACTTCCCCTCGTATATAATTTTTTTAATTAGGCGTTCCGCTGTACTACTCCGCACTTAGCACCGAGATCCACGGTATGCTTTTTCTAGGTGATAAGTACTCGTATAAATATGGTATTTGAACAGGATTTAGTAGGGTTTTGCGAAGCATTTTTTTTCTCGCCATTTTCATAGGTACGCATAGACGTGCCGGTACCCTCGGTTCACTTTATCACCTTTTGAACCCTTTGCCTGCCTAACGCTCCTTTGCACTATGGTGACATCTTCCCAGTCTACCTTCAAATTTTTAAAGTACTACCCATTGGCCTGAGACAGGTAAAGAACCGTACGAGAGAATTTTTTCAACCAGTCGATTTGAAAATTTAAACAAATGAAGAGTTACAAATTTCAAGGTCGCTTATTCAATTTACTTCGCGATCTTGTTGCGTTTTCGTTTGAACTAGTTCAGAAACGGTAACGATAGACACGATAAGGTAAAGCGTCGTCTCGCGACTCGACACAGCGAAGCAGGGTTTCACTTTTATATATTTTTACGACATTCTATAAGCATCTGTTTTAAAGGTTTATTTAGAGTGAGTAATCTTTATCGTGTATATGCTCTTCAAGTTCAAAATGCTTTCACCTTTTGAACTTGCCTATTTTTAGTGCACAGAGACGCCCCAAATTTGTTAGAAAAATGAAAGAATGAGCCTCGAGCAAGGAAATTTGAAATAAATAAAGCAACAACATAGCCAACTATTGCTTGAAATTGTTTTGTTGGCTGAATTCTCGCCTTTTCCTTTCCCCTCTGGTCCATCTGCTCACTGTGTTTTTTTGACATTTTCATGTCTTTACTTTGGTACACAACGTCAAAAAAAAAACGTTATGTAACGAAAAACCATCACGGTCACTTTTAGATATTTTGTCAGACATTCTGAAACATAAATTTTTTAAATTTGAAAGTTGTAGATATTTTGTCAGACATTCTAAAAATTATAAATTTTTAAAAATTGAAGGACTTTTAGACACTTATTGTACATTTCAGCAGAAAGATATTTTTTTAGACATTCTAAGACTTAAAATTTTAAATAAATAAATAACTTTTAGACATTTGATTGATATTTTGTCAGACATTTTGAAACAATTTTTTTTTAATTTGAATGACATTTAGACATTTTATCAGACATTTTAGCGGAAAGATATTTTGTCAGAAATTCTAAAATTTTTAAATTTAAAAAGAAAAAGAAAAAGATTTTTAGACATTTTGAAGTATAAAGGAAAAACTGAAACTAAAATGAAACTGAAACTAAAAAATTTGAAAAATTGAAACTGAAACCGAAACTGAAATTGATATCGTTTTAGTTTTCCAAAAGTGTAAGTAGATTTTCCACTTTTTTCTCATTTTTAGCAGTGATAGAAAAAGTGAAAAAAATAAAACTAAACTAAAACTGAAACTAATGAAATTTTTAAAATTATTGGCTTTTAGATGTTTTGTCAGACATTTTGAAATATCATTTTTTTCGGAGGACTTTTATATAATTTGTCAGACATTCTGAAACTTGCATATTTCTTAAAATTTGAAATGACATCAAGACATTTTGTTAGACATCACATGAAAATGCTCTCCCATCGTTGCAGACTATTTGCAACATGTTTTTATGACATTTTTAACGATGTTTGCAAACATTTTTCAATTTTTTTTTTTTTTCAAATTTAGAAAATTTAGCAGAATTTTCAATTTTTTTTGGATTTTCGACTTTTAAAAAAATATTGCAGGTGTGATGGGTATCTTTTTATATCTATTTTCAGGGCTGAATTACGATATGGAAAATTATAAGCATTATAGCTGAAATATCTACGTGTTCAAGTATTTTTGACACTCAATTCATTAACGAGTTATTTAAACTGTCAGCCCCTCAAAAATGCCAGATGCTTCTAGAAAGACTTCGTTTAGAAATAAAACACCACGACGCGGCGCAATTCGGCAAACAATAAATTTGTCAAATTTTCTTCGACGTCGCCAGTTCGCCAGCCAGCTTTATCCAATCAACATCGCCAAACCGATGATTGGTAAAAGCCGTTACACACAGTCTCTTAACGAGTTCAACAATGAGTCAAAATTAACGGATCTGTTTTTGGTAATTTTCATTAGCACGCGAAATTATCACCAGTATTCATACTTATGATGCTCGCGAACCAAATAACAAATTGTACCATCTAAACAGCGATAAATTACGAGCGCGTAAAACTTTCGCCCGCGCTTTTAAGATTACAGCTCGACTATGAGACTCCGACTACCGCCAACGTCTCACCGTAAATTATAAACGCGCTTAATACGAAAATCAAACAACTGGCGGCGGAAAAATTCTCTACAAATTGCTTCATTACCGAACGCCGCAATCTTTTTTCTCTGCCTGCCCTCTCGGAGCTGTTCTTCTGTGGCTAAGCATCGTCGTCGTCGCCGCGACTCACTCGCGAGCTACGTAGAATCGCGACAATTAACATTTCGAAATAACAAACCTAAATAACCTAAGCTGATTAAATAAAACGGAACGAATCGAACCGAACTGAACGTTCGCACAACGGTCTCTTCCTCACCTTGTACCATGCACGGATCCTCTAATAAAAGGTACACAATTAACGTGCTTCCAATACGAAGTCGAATTTGCATTACAATTTACATGGAGAATAACCGAAAAGACTGGGCCAGGCGTCTCGTTCAAATTGGAATTTCGTTTAATTGAAATTTGCGCCGCACGGTCCCCGAAATAATTAAAATCGAAGCTGCACGAAATTACGGCCAAGTAGTCGTGCCCCCCTCATTCTTCGCGCCATCTATCGAACCCCCGAAGAATCGAGCCTAACCTTTATTAGGTAGGATTAAACGTACAAGTCATTATAAAACGTTCCAATTACGACAAAGTTTAATTTTTAATTTTTAGCATGCAAGAATCCCAATCCTCGCCCGTCGTACCGTCGAATATTAACCTTTTACTTCGACTCGCCTCTCCACACACCACGAGTTGTTCTACCGCGTTGCTGGATCGCAATCAACCCCATCTAGAAACGTGTATATACTTCCGGATGATTCGAAATTATACCTATTCGTTTTATGAAGGCTTAAGTGAAATGAGTTTTCATCCAATGGCAACGACCATTTTCACCTCACTTTTGAATTTTTATTCAACAAATGGCAAGTTTGAAGAACACCAATTTCGATTAAAAATTCGAAAAAAATGACAATTAAACAACGAGATGTTGGAAAACATTTTTAATTTAAAAGTCAAATCTTCTAATTTAAAATTCTTAATTCTTACAAAAATCACAAAATTCTTCAATTTTCAAAAATTTTAATACCTTACTTCAAAATTTTTTCAATTTTTAGATTTTTAGTTTTTCTTTTTTTTCAATTTTCCAAAAACTTATTTTTTCAAAAATTTATACTTTTAAAACATTTTTTAAAATTTTCAATTTTTCAATTTTTCAAAAATTTTTAATTTGTAAATTTTTTCAATTTTCATAATTTTTTAGTTTTCCAAAAATGTTTACTTTTTAAACATTTTTAAATTTTTTTTCAATTTAAAATTTTTCGATTTATCAATCTTTCAAAATTTTTTAAATCTTCAAAATTTTGATTTTTAATTTCCAGAATTTTTTATTTTTTTCAATTTTTTAGTTTTCCAAAAATTTCCTATTCATAAATTTTTTTAATTTTTTATAATTTT
>FIZV01069953.1:0-32305 GCA_900050545.1 Trionymus perrisii | reverse complement strand
TTTTCAAAAAAGTTGAAAGATTAATTTTCAAAAAAATTAAGATTTCTTTTTTTTTTTTTTTTTTTTTTTTTTCAATTTACGGTCTTGGAAAATCTACTTCGGTCTCTGAGATCTGTGTGACGTATCTTTCAGTAAGCGAAATTTCAGCTCGATTGGAGTTGATGAGTTGCCAAAATCTCGAAAGATGTTTTATAAAAAAATTTCCACAGAATTTTTGTTATTTTTTTTGACAATTTTTAATATGTAATTGATTATTTTTTAAGCAGTTTTTCCAAAAGGATTAATTTTTTGTAAGAGTATTTTTTAAAGAGAAATTTCTGTTTTTTTGCTGTTTTTTTTTCTAAAATGAGATTTTCTTAGATACTTAATTTTTTCAATTTTTTTCCAAAGTAAGTAATCATTTTCTAGAAATTTTTTCTCTTTAAAGACGTTTTTCAAGAAATTCCCTAATTCATCCTTACTTCTTGTTCGGTCTCAAAAAGAGAATTTTGGGGTCATGTTTTCGCCTTGGTTTTTTTTAAATAGTATTAATTTGACTCTTTTATGTAAAAAATTGCAAATATGCATACGTGAAAAAAAACTGTAAATTTTCAGATTTTTGTCGGCCATTGCTAAATATTTTAAACAAATATCTTTCATATTATTGTTTAATTTTTGTTACCAATTAATACGTTTTCATTTTATTATAGATTGTGGGACGCTACGTTAATCGAAGACTACGGCGACATAGATCAAATTATAATCTCTTCCCGTGCCAAAATGCATATACCCGAGAGTAAAATTGCGTTAAAAAATGAATATTCAAACGAACATCAGGTAAATTTCACATTTCAGAGTAAAATTGTCTGACGAATTTTTCGATTCGTGTAAATTAACATGAAAATATTCTCATTAATATTTATAGATTGATACCAACGCTCGAGTGAATATACATGGAAAACAAACTCCAGCACCAATTCCAATACTCTTCATAATCCTTGCGATACTCATCGGACTCCTTTTATTCGTTCTACTCACGTTAATATTATGGAAACTGGGCTTTTTCAAGAGAAGACGACCTGATCCTACTTTGAGTGGCAACTTAGAAAAACATAAATTGGACGATAGTTAGGATTTGAATTTGGAATAAGCTTATATATTAATTAAGTCGGTGATTTACGTGCCAGTTTTACTGCCACTTCCTTTGTATTACTTTGTTTTTTATTTTTATAAAAATTCCCTTTTACTTTGGATAACATTTTATACTCGTTGCGGAGCAGTAGATAGATTCTACGAAAGTAGCCATTTTGTTATTTTTATTGTATAAGCTGGTTCAGGAGGGGAATTTTTTGCTGAAGCATTTTATTATTTTAAGTCGCAAAAACTTTCCAATTACGCTAAGGTGGTTTTACCCGGATATTCTCCGGTTACTTAAATTTTATTATTGTTTTTAATGCATTTATACGGCCAATTTTGTTATTACCTATATATTTTAATTGTTTATATTTTAATTTAATAATTTTTTCATGTACTTATCGACGTCATTTTTTAATTGTGATTTTTTTAAAGTTTTATTTTGACTCTTATGTTTAGTTTTTTAATGACTGACATAGGTATTGATTAGCACAATTTTATTGTAAGATTTTTTTTATTAGCATTTAAATCTTTAAATTCATTTCTTCGCCTTGTTACCAAATTATTTCAACCAGTATTACCTTTAATTTTTTTCTCTTTATTTGTGTGATACTGTTCACTTCATAAGCAAATTTATTGAATTTTTAATTAAGTGCTAGAATATTTGCATTTATTCGATCCTCGATTCGATATTTTCATCTAATTTACTTAGCATTTTTTATGCGTAGGATTTATACTTATACCGGTTATAAAATTTATTATGTACTTCATGGGTCCAAAATGTTTGGAAAAATTGCGATACCTAATTTTTTTTTCTTCAATTTAGTCATTTTGTAATATTACGCTATTATCAAGTTTCAATACTTCTGCGTGAAAGTTCGGTAGCTTATTTTTTCATTGAGGAAAAAAACAACCAACCTTTGTAAAAAAAAAAAAAAATTGTCTACGATATTTTTGTTGTAAAATATTTTTATATTAAGAAAAAACGCAATAAAAATTGTACTTTTTTGTTTATATTTCTTTCCAACTTGATATACACCATACGCGTACATACGTATAATAAATTAAGGTACATTAAAAATAAAAGTAGAAAAGTAGGTAAAAATGGGTCATTATTTAGGTAATAATTTCGATCATAAATTTGAATTTTTACGTAAAAAAAAAATTAGTATTTTTTTCTAGTTTCAATACTTGGATAAAAATTCTAGTTTAGTATGGCTGATACAAGCCGGTTAATGTCGAAGCGAAGACAGATCTGCGGCGAAATAATATGTTTCACAAATGAAAATTACAAATGGTTCGCAGCTGTGTAAGTATACATGGAACAGCATTCGTCGTAGAACAGCCGTTTTGCTTGAATAATTAAAACAGTAAAATGTTTGCATTGTTGACACATCCTAACGTTTTTTCGTGCCTGTTTTGGAATAACCGCCTATAGTAAAAATGTATTTAATTTCAAGTAGAATCCTACACGAATATTTTCACGAACAAAAAAATGGTGCCAAATCTGCGAGATTTTCCACTTATAATTTATCAGCAATAAATCGCTGGGATCGGATTGAAATTTAGTGCTGACCTAAATTATATTCAGTTGCAAATTTTTATACCTACGTGACGTTCGTAATCTGTTACTTTGTTAAAGTATAACCTTGATGGCGATTGAATTGAATTTGGTGTACCCGATGATGGGATGGCGGGAATTGGATATACTGGTAAATTAATTTAGTTAGGATAATTTTTGGTTAAAATTTTCAAACATGGGTAAGTCTATAACCAGGGGATTGTGGCAGGAGGATTCACTTCTTCAAAAAAATTTTCAAGAGCATTAAAAAATAAATCTTTTTTTTTTTAAATTCTGGATACGTACTTCTTAAGGTCCAAAAACTCCCAGGAAAAAATTCCCAAAAAAAGATTTTAATTTTTTCGAAAAAAGTTCAGAAATTCTATCAAAAAAAAAAAAAAATTAAAATATTTTACTGCAAAAAATTTTCCTAAAACATTTTTTTAAAGTCTGAAATACTACCATAAAATGTTGGAAAAATTGTTTGGTACGAAAAATTCTCAAATTGGCACAAAGAATTCTCCTGGAGAGAAATTCGCGGAAAGGATCAAAAATTTACAAAAAATGCTCTTGAATTTTTTTTAATTAAAAAACTATTTTAAAAAATGTTGGAGAATATATTTTCTAAAATTATTTTTGGAAAAATCCTCCAAAAATTAAAAAAAGATATATATCCTATAAGAAAATTTTCAGCTATGGAAATTGGAAACACTACCTTTAAAAATCTTATATAAAAATATTTCTTTAAAAAAAAACTCTTATAAAGTGTTTTCTGAAAAAAAAAAAAATGAAAATGAAAATTCTTTCAAAGAATGTTTTAAAAAAAGTTTTGGTGAGAAAAATTCTCTTAAGGAGCATGAAATTTGCGTAAAGAAAATATTCCTTTTCAAAAAAATTTCTTGGAAACAAACTCACAAACATTCTTTTAATTTTTTTAAACATAAAAACAACTAGTATTTGGAAAATATTCAAAACGCTCTTACAAAAAATGCCCCTGGATTTCTCATCTCTTATTATTATTTTTTTATTTTAAAAATTCTTTCGAAAAATGTATGAAAAATATTTTCTGGCATGAAAAATCCTTCTAGAAAAAACTTGGTAAAAATAAAGTATTTTTAAAATTTTAAAATCCTTTCATTTTTTTTCAACCAAGTAAAAAAAAATAAAAATTGCAGTTACCTACAAAAATATTATATGAATTTTTGAAGGAAAAAAAATACAAAACTGCTATAAAAAATTCTGTTATTTATTTTTTCATTTTTATTTTTTGACAAAAACTCGAAAATTTTTTTTAAAATTTATAAAAATTGCATTTAGCCTATTTATTATTTATTTTTTAAGTGTTTGTTTCAAAAAAGGCTTGAAAAATATTTTTAGCACAAAAATTATTTCAGAAAGAAGAAAGTATTTTTACGTGAAAAGTTCTCACATACTTTCAAAAAAAATTTAGAAATTTTTGTAGGAAAAAAATCCTGTAAAAAATATTTCAAAGCCCATAATTATAATTTTGACCTACCTATCACAATTTATTTATTTTTTTTTTCAAATAATCTTTATCCTCGAAGAAATCATCTCAGATTTTTTTTGAGAATAACAAAAAAATTGGAATAAATTAGGTAACAATTTTTTTGTTTTTTAGAAAATACTTCGGTTCAGAAAAACATTTAGAAGAAATCCCTGTATTAAGTAATTGTTGCAAAAATTTGCATAGATTATATTGCGGTCGTTATGAACTTTACTTTTACATTTTTTTATTCTTTTTCTCGAGCAATGGGGGCGTTCCGAGGCCCGATCCCTCCCTCACCCGGCTACCGACTACACCACTTGTAATCAATCAATGATTAAAAATATCTAAACAAGCCGTTATGAATAATTGTAACATAGATATGCGTTGATGAAGTACCTATCTGCAAATGTGTACTTGATAATGTGGTTACTATTCGGATTATTTTAATGGAATAGTTGCTGGTTGAGATAAACTTGAATAACGATAGGCCTTATTCTAATTGATACTACTATCTTAATCTTATTTAATTTTCATATGGGAGTTTATGAGAAATACTTCATTCTCTCACGAAAGGAACATCTCTTTTAGTAATGGCCACAAAAAGTCGCTATAGATATTCTTTGTTGCAATAATACCAATCTCCTTAGATATTTTGAAAAATATTTTTAATCTATTTCCTGCAATAATATTTTTGCTGCGGTTTTATTTTATCTAGCCTAGAAAACTGGTCAAAGGGAAGAAGGGGAGAATGACATATTTGCGGTAGTAGTCGCATTATTTTTAAAATATAGGATTAGAAACCTACTTCATACTACTTGATTATTGCTACTTGCAAGTACATAAGTACATTGTGTATTTGGCAGAATCGAGTTTAGAACATTGTTTTAGGTAGGGGAGTACCTATCATTTACCAAGTACGACTTTTTTCTCCTCTACTTTATTTTTTCAAGTTCGGCAAAGCTCCGGTCCTCCCGCCCCCTGATGAATCATCGTTTTGATAAGTGAACACGTAAAAAATACAAACGCTTTAAAAAACAATCGGATTTTTTTGTTTTTTTTAAACATTTCCATTGCTTTAAATGTTCCTGTGACAAAATGTCATATTCTTTTTTTTTTTAATTCAATTACGAAATTTATTTATCTACCAATGATAAAAGAAAAAGATTTTTCTGAAAAAAATTTATTAAAATTCAAGAATTTGATGCCGGAGTATTTTAATTTAACAAAATTTTTAATATCGAGCGAATTTTTGAAATTGATCCGATTTTGAAAATATCACAATTTCATACTTTTATTGGATTTTTAAAATCTTGAAAATTGATCATGTTCAGAAATTTTACCCTTTTAGTTGTTTTTAAAAGAAAATTTCACAGTTTAAAATTGTTATTAAATATTTTGAAAATTGGTCAAACTTTGAAAATTTATACTTTTCAAATTTTTTTATATTGGACGTATTATTTATTATTTATTTTTTAAATAATTAATTTGGCTGATTTTTATTACCGATCAAATTGTGAAAAGTTGATTCAATTATAAAAATTTATAACAATTCAAAAATTTCACAATTTTCGATTTTGATCAATTTTAAAAATTGATCAAACTACGAAAATCAAACTGTTTTTGATTTAACTGAATTTTCAATATTGATCAATTTTTTTAAATCAATCCGTTTTTATTAAAATTCGAAAATTTTACAAAATTACATTTTTAACGAATTTAGAAAATTGATTAAACTATGAATATTGAACTTTTTTATATATAAAAAATTTGTAGGTGAATTTTCAATATCGACAAAATTTTTGATATTAATACGTTAATACCTACAATTTCAAAAAATTATTAAAATTTGAAAATTCCATAATTTCAAATTTTTATTGAATTTTAAAAACTTATCAAACTTTGAAAATTGTTCGTTTTATTTTTTTGACATATGCATCAATTTTTTTTTCTAATAAGCTCTGCTAAGAAAATTTTTGTCGATCAAATTTTTGAAATGAAAATTTATCACAATTTCAAAACTCCACAATTTAAAATTTTTATTGAATTACGAGAATTCTGAAAATTAATCAAACTATGAAAATCGACCTTATCAATTTTTTGTAGCCATGACTTTTTTTAAATTTAGAGGAATTTTCAATATCCGACAAATTTTCGAATTTAATTCAATTTCAAAAATTTATGAAAATTTGAAAATTCCACAAGTAGGTAAAAGTTTTTATTAAATTTTGAAAATCAATAAAACTTTGAAAATTTAGCTTTTTAAAGTTTTTTAGATGAATGTACTCTTATTTTTTTACTTTTAGTTTAGCTAAATTTTTATTATTAACTGAATTTTTGGAATTGATAAAATTTAAAAAATTTATGTAGTTTAAAAATTTGACAATTATTTCATGAAAATTTTGAAACCCGATCAACCTATGAAAATCAACTTTTTTTAAATTTAGGTCAATTTTAAATACTGATCAAATTTTAAGAATTAATCCAACTTCAAAAATTTATTAAAATTCGAAAATTTAACAATTTTTAATTTTTAATGAATTTTTGAAGTTTTAAAATTTTATTCAACTATAAAAAATAATAATCTTTCGAATTCTTTTAGATCGTCTTATTTTTATTTTTTTTAAATTCAACTCAATTTTCAAATAGGTAAATTGAATTTTTGAAATTAGGTACTTAATCCAACTTCGAAAATTTATGAAATAATTTTAAAATTCCACAATTTCAAATTTTTAATGAAATTTTAAAATTTTGAAAATTGATCAAACTATGAAATGAAAATTTAACTTTTTCATTTTTTTTTTAGATGCATTAATTCTTTTAAAATTTTGATAAATTTTCATTATTGACCGAATTTTTGAAGTTGACCCAATTCCAAAAATTCTTCGCAATTCGAAAATGCTACAATTTTAAATGCATTAAATTTTAAAAATTGTGAAAATGACTTTGTAATTTTTTTTGTTTTTTTGAAGCTGAATTCTAAAATTAACAAATGTTGACTATCTATTATCTGAATTAAAAATATTCAAGTTCTCTATTTAAAAGATTCAACCAATTTTCAAAATTTTATTAATATTCATAAAACTTTGAAAATTGATCTTTCATTTCATTACTTTTTTTTTTATTCAGCTGACATCTACAAACAGGCCGAATTTTTAAAATTTATCCCATTTCAAAAATTTATTTAAGTTTGTAAATTTTTATTAAATTTTGAAAATGTTAAAATTTGATCAAACTTTATATCAATTTTTGAATTCCTAAATATGAACGATACAAAATATGCGAAATTTTGAAAATTGCAAGATTTTTTAATAATGAAAAACTAGCTGACGTACCTATAGTTGCTGCGTTGTAGTTTTTTTCATTCTTTTTCTTGTTGACAGTGTCTTAGAAAAACGAAAAATGAATTATGAAATTTTTTTGATCGAATGGTACGTGTCCTCTGATTTCTGTCATTTTACCTACATACCTATTTAAAAAGTTATTTTTTTTCCAAACCAATGTAAAATTAGGTAATACAATTTTTTCTTAAAACAGACCATCGACTTAAAAATGTCTCCGAGCAGAATGCACATGTAATAGCCCGGCGTTGTTTGTCGGTATCCTAACACATTTATGCAGATAGAATGCACAAACGTCACCTACGTATAAAGTGAAATTACATAAGACCGATGCGCATGCATCGCAAAGGTTTTTTTTGTACAACTTACATATGTCTACTTTTGATACGAATATGATAGAAAATGATTTATGAAAGTTATGTACTTTTCAACAACTGCAGCGAGAAATGAACTGTCGAGTGATTTATCAAACGGTTTGCTTTTATGCGACTGTACCTACTTGCATTTGTTAAAGAAACATCTGCCTTATAAAGTCGTAAAGTGACCAAAAATGCGACATAAAGTTTTATGGTTTATGAAGTTGAGGTAATGGCTGCATTGCTTCAACTACGCTGGGTGGAAATTTCCTATTCTTCGACTAGGTAAAAATCCAATTTGTAGGTATCAACTTGGTAGGTAGGTAATTTCAATTTTATGCCTTATAACTTGCTTATAACTTAAAATATGAAAATTTCTACTAAGACTAAAATTTAGGAACCTTACCAACTTTACCTGCAGTTGCTCGATTTTAGCTTAAGTGAGGTAAAAGCTTTGCTAACACTTTCAGTAGGTACCTATTCATCGAATACGTGGATACTTTTACTGTAAACTAAAATACATAGGTAAGTCACTTCTACTGACAAATATTTAGAAAAAATAAACCGATTCCTAGCCTATATTGTGTTCGCATTGTCTTTTGTAAAGTTTTTTTATCCTATCTGAATTTCCTGCGTTTTAACGTAATTCTCCCTATCGCGTCATAGATAGTCGATTACAAATTGTGGAAAAACAATTGTTAAAAAATTTATCAAAATGCGCCATTTGAAAAAAAAAAAAAAAAAAAACGTTAGGTACCATACACGAGTGAGCTTCCAACAGTTGATTTTAGCCGGGCTTGCCATTGGAGGGGAAATATGTAACAACACCTGAACCGATAAAAATGAATAATTATGTGAGATAGGTTACCTTTACCTATTATCAGTGTCGTATGCTTCTGTTCGTCTATTACTTCCAAAATAGTTGAACCTGAGTGTGGTTGCTCTTGCAATTAACGTTTCTCATGGTACTGTATGGGGAAGTTCAGATAAATGTTTTATCGTTTACCACTTCAGTAATTCCTACATTGATAAAAGTATGTACACTTCTGATGCTTCGAGTTGAATTTATTCGTCAGTTATTCCCTCGTTTTCAATTCACATAGTACACCTATGCGGATCCTTTCCCGAAGTATGTAAATTTTTTTCATATTTCAACTCGCGAAATTTTTGTACGACAATTGGGGTAAGAGTGTCTTTAATTTTTAATATTTCGAGTACCTACCTAGGTAAGTATTTTTATTATATTTTTTTAAATTTAATTTTTATTAATTTTTTCAACTCGATCGATAGTTCTGTAAATAGGTCTATAGAGCGTTTTTTTTTCATTCGTATTAAATACCTGTTTTTTTTTTGTTTTTTTTTTTTCAAATTTGGAATAGTTAGGTCTTGTGTTCAAAAATGAAAAATTTTACGTTTTTAAAAAAATTATTAAGAATAAGAATTTTTTTGTAAAAATTGAAAATACTTGCTTTCAATGATGTGGCACTTTTTTTTGAGGATCAACTCGACGTACTGACTATGATTCGTAAAACGAACGAAATAAGTTTTATAAAAATATACGTTTACGATATCTTTATTTCTTTTGAGAAAAACTAATATCATAAATCAATATATGTACTGATATCAAATCTAATACGGAGTTTTATATCAGCGATTTTTCGTTCCTCTGCTACGATTAAATACTCCAAAAAAAAAAAAATATGTAACGAGTTTTTCAATGTTCCACACACGAAAAAATAATCTACTCGGAGTACTTCCGTGTTTGGAGGAATGGATTTTGATTTTCAATACGTTCGGTTATGTTTCCTCAGGATTTTTGAAGTTTTAACATTTTTAGGTCTGATTATGATAATATGATAAGTATAGGACATAGGTAGACATGTTCTGAATTTAGCTAGTTCTTGATATTTATAATCGCTCAAAATGCAATAACATTTATAGTAATTTAATTTGGTTTAGAAATTCCAACCAACCAGTGACCAATTCAAATTCATATGAAATATAAAAAATATTACTACCTAATAATTTATTTATCTACCTATCTTAGTACCTAGTTCATCTTATTGCAATTATTTTAAAGTACGTACTTTAAATAAATTTCAATTTTTTGTTACATTGGCAGGTATCGGTAAGAAAGAGAGTAACCTATTTACTTGCTAAGATTCTAAAACAATTTTTAATTTTTTTTTTTTACCTTCATTTAGAAGTTACCTATGTTAGCTACGAGTGCCTATGCTTCTTCGTAACAACAGAGAAAATCTAATTATCATAATGCATTCTAAAAAATTATAAATACTCGGATATACTTGAGGTTTTTTGTCTTTCGAAAACATCTCTGGCACGTGAGATTAAATAAATATTCATTATTTTCATAATATTACATTTCTAGATGAAGGTATCAGTAATGAATTCTAAAGAGGTAACAATTCATTAGGCCGGGGAAAAAAATACTTAATCATTTTATTAACTGAATATTTACCACCTACGTATATCATAGAAAGATGGGTACCTATTTTATATTCTACGACAATGAATGAGGAATTTATTTATGAAAAAAATTACCAATACTGAAAGAAAAAAGGTTAGAAGTATGTAATTTTGACACCACGTGTTTGTTTAAATTATTGTACAGCTTCAAATTGGCAGAATAGGATTTCAAGAGCCAGTCCAGAGTAATAATTTTGATACGAAGAGTAAGAGGATAAATTTTATTTTACTCCTCTACATAGGTAGGGTACTAGGTAGAGGTACTCTAGGGAGATATTGGTACAAGCTTGTTTACGATAAATCATGTATATGTACCTATTTCATTTAAATGTAGGCACTGATAACACTGATCGTCGTTAAGTTGCCTATTTCCTTGAGCCCAGTGAACAAATTGAAGTGATATGAATATTTGTTCGTTCGGCTCGAGTTAAAAGGTTGACTTTTATTCTACAAAATGGAAAATGAATATTATTTCTGATTTCGTCTGAGAAACCAATATGTAGGAATATTATACGTGGCTATTTTTAATTAATTTCTACCTATTTCGTTTTGTTGTTTATTATTAAGTAAGTATTTGTTAAGATAATTTTTTTAAATGGGATTATGTAGTTTGAGAATAAAAATGTTCCTTATTTGTAGGTACCTTACCTACCCACCTACTAATTAGTTACTCGACAATTTTTTTTTTCGTGCCTAAAACAAGAGAAATCAATAGATTTTTGAACTTTTGCCTTTTTTTTTATTCTAACCTATGAAAGTTTGTTCCCTCTCATGAGAAATATTTTTCAACTTTTTATTTTTCAGCTATCTTAGTTTTAAAACGTCGCCTTAATGCTAGCCAGTTTTTAAAAAAGTACAAAAACTAAAAAAATTAGCAAAATTCTCAAATTTAGAACTCAGATTATTCCTTTTTATACAAGAATTGTATAAGAAAATAATTCATAATTCTTAATTTTTTCTCGAAACTGAATTTCAATTGGTGCCTACAGGTCCCCTCCCATTTTTAAAATTGACAAAATTTCAATCTTTTGCATTTTTTCCCTAATCCATCAAATTTGTTTTTTTTTTCACGAGAAATAGGTAAGTAATCCTCAATTTTTTCATTTTTCTCTTAACTGTCCTAATTGAATTTTAAGCTGCGCCTAAAAGCTATCCAATTTTTCAAAAACTGCCAAAACTAAAAAAATGTGAAAATTTTTCAAATTTAGAATTCAGAGTTGTTCCTTTTTATGAGAAAAAATTATTCCCAATGTTTCATTTTTCTCCAAACTGAATTATGGGGCTGATACCTAGACACGCATCATTTGAAATTAATTTAAAGAAAAAATGAAAAATTGCATATAATTTCATCATAAAAAGAATTAAACAACTTCGATTTGTTTTTTGAAAATTCTGTTCACTTTTTTAGTGTTTGCATTTTTTGAGGCATTATTTTCAATTCGAGTGTATAAAGGGTAAATAAAAAAATAGAGAAATTCTTTTCATGAAAAAAGAACAATTTTATGTACTTATTAGAATAATAAAAAAAAAATGAAAAATCTATTCATTTTTCAATTTTTTTAGTTGGGGAAGGGGTGGCTGGCTAGACTCCACTTAAAATTCAGGTATAGAAACGCAGTGTCGGATCAAAAATCACATGAGAGTTCGCCCAACGTACACTGTAGTGTATATTCTGTAATTTTTAAAAGTGGGGGGAGACATTTTTTTTAAGAGCTATTTTGTATTATTTAGACCTCAAATACACTAAAAAAAATAAGAATAGAATTTTCATCAAAGTCGGTCCATGGTTGCGATGTTAAGGGTTAAAAATGTTTCGAAAATATTTTTTTTATTGGTTGTACTCGGTTACATTCAAAATTCAAATACCCATCCAATTACCGAAATTTTGGAAAAAAATTGCCCTAAAATTAAATTTTAGTACAGGTACTCCTAATTAGTAACTACCCACGAATGAATCGTATCAACGATCAATGATATCATTGTCAAGTTAATTCAGTATATTATACAACCCAAACATACTGAAAAACTCACCGGTTACCTTGGTGATTAAAATGCAGATATTGCATACACCGCGTATTTATTTCCCTACATAAAAGTGAGCTTTAGCAATGGACAGTTTGTTAAAACCTTTAGACGATGTTTTACAAGAATATTCGATCATTGAACTCGACCTGGAAATTAAAATTAAAGAAAAGTAAGTTTTAAATGAAAATGTATTTCAACTTACGAAATCACAGCTACCTTCCTGCTTTTAATAGGTAATAAAATTCTGCAAAATAAGTTAGTTCGTGTAATAAGACTTGAGAATGAAGGCTTTTCAAACATAATTAATGTATATGTACCTTAGCAAATCCTACTCGTGGTATTAGGAATAGAATAAAATATCCAAATATAGTTATTAATTACTTCATTAATCGATACGTTTAATTTTTTTTTAGATTAGATAAAATTCAAAGTAATTTTGCGAATAGTAACAGACACGATGACTCCACAGATACAGATTCGAACTGGGAAGAAGAAAATAACGCGGCTATGAATCGAAATAAAAATTTATTAAAGGTAATCTCCACATTGCTTTTTACCCCTTCGGTACTTTTTTAAATTAAAAAATCAAGTTCATTAACATTTGTAATTCGTTGAGTTTTTTTTATTTTTTTTATTCGAAATTTTTATAAATTTGCAGAATTTGGAACAAACCAAGGCAAAGTTAAGATCTCTATACTGCTATCAACCGGCAGGTGACAGTCTAATTTTTCAAATCAAGCAATACAAAGCCTTCATAAAGCAGAAGTTTTCAATTGATCGATAGCGAAAAATGAGAATCTTTGAAAATTCGATACCTAATTCAGCTGAAAATATCGTAAGTTGAATAAAAAATCGAAATAACAAAACAATATAATTTTTTTGATATTCTCAAAATGATTAATGCAATAGGTACTATATTCTTTGGTTTAAAATTTTAAACATATACGCAAACGAGCTACCATTAAAAAAAGTATATACCTAATATCACAATTTAATTTCCATATTCTCAAAAAGAACATATTTTTACTTTTCAGGTGGTTATCGAAACAAAGGACGGGAATTAATCGTGATTTTACCACCATGCTATTAAACAGTGGAACACTACAATACTAGTTTCAAGTAATTTCGAACCGTGTACGAGGAGCCAGGAATGAACAAATAGTACTTATTTCACAAGTGTTTTTTGAACATAAAACAACAGGATTAATTGTAACAGGAGCGATATATTTGTTTTTTACACCCGATAATTAAACAAGCACTGTTCGACTTCACAGTTCATATTTCAATTCGTTGTTTACTTGCGATACTTTTTTCCATTTCAAGTGACCCCTTTTCGAGCCCTAAATTTTTCAGTAGGTACAGGACGAAAAAAAAAGAGCAGAAATATTTCATAAATTTTGTAGGTACCACTGAAGAATTATTATCTCAACTTGGGTTGTTTAAGCATTTACGTATTTGACTAATGTGACGTGTAATGTTTAAAATTTAAAACACCACCCACGATTGTAATTTTAACCGTTTGCATTTTTGTGAAATTTTAAATTACTATGGTAGAATTTGAGAAGAATTTTCTTTTGGTGTTAAAAATTCAATTATGCAAGGAGCTACTTTTTCTGGCTCGTTCAAATGAACATGATGTGGGCCATCTACATATACTACTTTGAAATCACGAGCAGAGCTTTCTATAATATCCAACATTTCTTTATAAATGGGCCAATTTGCTTCGTCAACGGGGGTAGCTTTGATGTTCAAATATCGACATTTGATTTTCTTGCCGCATCGTTTGACATAATCGCCTGATAAATATGAAATCCAACCGACCTATAAAAATATCGATTTTATATGAAAAAAATTGACACTTGTACGAAGTGAAAATCTGTGTGGTAAGGGAGTGAAATGGCCGTCGGTCGAATTTCACAATTTTTACAGATTTTAGTTTTCTAACTATTGTAAACGATTATTTTGGAACGTATCAGCGATCCTTGACCTCACTCTCCGGAGCTAAGGCCTCAAAATATGTTATTTTGAGCTTAAAAATTTCATCCTCGCGAATCTTTAATAGTCTTTCACCGAACTTGGCTCAAAGGGGAGGGGTTGTAAATTATTTTCTTTTTAAATTGACCCCCTCAAATAACATCAGTTAACTTGATCAAACTTCCAGTGATCACATAGAATAATCAAATAAAAAAACAAATCACAGATTCGAGTTCTGCAGGTCAAACTACCCCGATTTAGACCCATTCAGCAATCATTTTCTCCAAAGTTGAAAAATTTGAATTTTTACCAGTATTTTTTTACGTTACATACCCCCAGTTGGATTTTTAGTAAAAATATTGATCTTTTTAATTTAGGACAAAATGATCATTGAAACGGTCTAAATGTAGGTAGTTTGACCTACAGAACTCCAATCCGTGAATAGTTTTTTTACTTAATCATTTTTTGTGGTCACTGAAATTTTAATCATAATCAGTGATCACGTTTACTTTTCGGAAAAAACGAATTCTTTGTAAAATTCGACCGACGGTCATTTGACAGATTTGACCCCCTAACCGCACCACAGCGTTTATCGTAAATTTCGAACTTACCTTAACTCGGTTGTCTCTAGAAAATGAATAGGTCCCATCACCACGCGGAGTCATTCCTCGAATCATCAGTGTTTCGCAAGATTTTCTGCTGAGTAGGCCATTATGACCCTGATAGGTAATGTCGATCATCGTTTCGTATTTATCTACCGGATCTTTGGTGTTTTTAATATCATTATAATACAGGAATCTGAAATAATACCATCATTCGCTTATTTATTCCTTTCATTTTTTTAAAATTTTGAATGTCATTTCAAATTTCAAATTTAATTTCTGTCTAAATTTAAAATTCACGGCTCATGACACGTACATAGTTCAAGAAAATATGTATCAAGGTCTCCTACAATTCTGTATAATACCCACGAAATATCCAACTGCATTCATTTACAATATGAAGACTACTGAAACAATTTCTAAATGGTACCCAGCGTACGCTAATATGATTCGTAAATATGCGAAATATGCAAATTTATTAAACCGCTGAGAAATAGGTAAGCGAATACCTACTTAATTAAAATATCTTAAAATACAAAGTATGTCTAGAAGTTCTGGTATAGAAAAAAGAAAATGTTTATATAAAAATCATACCTGTCAATGTTTCTAGCTACATCAGAAATAGCACTATAATTTCCACGTAAATCAAAGGTAGGAGCTACGGAATCTAACCCAATTAGTAAATCAATCTCATCAGGGAAGATCGCTGCAAACATGAATCCAATTAACGAACCCAAGGAATGACCCATTATTGAAATTTTACTCCAACCGTACTGTTTCATTATTCTTCGCAATAAAATAACACCATCCCAAATCAAATAGTACGGCATACCCTGTCGAAAAAACATCAAATTTCAAAGAATTCACTTTTTCAATAAATGAATTTAACTTATAAACGAACCTCAGGAAAATGATCTGACCTTCCATGACCCGGCAAGTCGATACATAAATAGGAAAAATTATTCGGTAGCAGCGGAATAAGCCTATCAAAGGTACCGGCGTTGTCTTGCCAGCCATGAATACAAATGATAGGTGTTTGTTTTTTGGAACCCCACCACTTTCCTGTAAAATTGCGAATTTTCAGAACAAAAGTAACTTTTTAAATTTATACTACGAAACTGTATACAAACCGCAAACAAGGCCCCAAGGTACAACGATCATAGTATCTGTCGTCGGTTCTCTTAAAGGTTCATGCCTTTGTTCCATTTTTTTCCCTCTGAAATTGAACTAAATACTCGGCGAATCAACTGCAAACTTGAACGCTTCATAAGATAAACAAAATTAAATGAGAATTCACTTATTAGGTAAGACTTTAAATTGCAATTACGTATCACCGAAAAATTTACATTTAATAGGTTTTGGATTTTCACATGAATATTAACTACCTACCTACCTACCTACATAATAAATGGGTAATAGATGATATTTGAAGCACTAAAATATACTTATGGATAGAATAAGTGCACGAACGATGGTAAATATTAATAAAAAATGAAGGTTACCCATGAAAAATGGGTTTCAGAAATTACATAAATTTATCATCTATGACAAAAAAAAGTTTCGCGATAAGTCATTCTGATAAAGTGATACGTTTCAACTTGTGGCTGCAAAATCGCACGAGGTTTCGAATATGAAAAAAAAAAAAACGTTCTAGTTGGAGATTTTGAATGAATTTCTTCCTGTCACGAGTATGAAAAGCACATGACAATCACATGATATAAGTAAAATCGTGAAGGAGTATACGAATGAATTTGAATAAATAAAATTACTTTTTTCGCTGAACTTACTTGATTGTTGAATTTCCAATAAAGCTACATTACACATTACTCACCCTTGACGGTCTGACGACGAAGCCGATACGGCGACGCGACGGTACGACGCGACTACGCGACGGCACAAAATTGATAACTTGGTGATAACAATAATACGGTATTTACGGGTCTCATTTACGGGTAATTTCACGGTAATCCAAATAAATTCTTCACCATCACCAACAGCAACAGAAGCAACAGGTACTTACACTACTACTGAACTAGTGAACTACTTGAGGTACGAGTGTACAGTGTAGTTGTATAGTTGTGTACACGTACACACGTCACACACACGTACGTCGTTTCTCTCGTTTCTGTGTGTCTGTGTGCAGGTGCAGCTGGCGGCAGTGTGCCCCAGCCTTGCCCCAGCCCTGCCGCTGTGCCGCAGTGTGCATCATCCGTCCATCATCAATTCATCATCGTCAAAAAAAGGCCGACTTTGAACGTCAAGTTCAAGTTTTGTGATAACTGATAACCGTACTCGCTCACGATATAATTGAAAAATGTAGATGGATTATAATTATTAATTAATATTTTTGTAAAATGATGTGCTCTCATCGATTCAAATCTTCAGCGAAGGAGTAAAATGGTAATAGAATTTTCAACTACTTCCCTTACATTTTTGTTATTGCTTTCGAATTTCGATGTAGAATTTAAGGTATAGTGATGAAAATGTATTTTTACAGGATGAAAGGACGAGTTTTTCTAAAAGGCCTTACGGCTTTTTCCCCACAAAATCTCAAGCTTTTTTAGTGATAGGTACGATCGTTACGGTGATTCCTGTGGCATTATTTTTGTGGTTAGGAAATGTGGCAGTGTCTTTCTTCAGTGCAGATAATACAGATAGTCAAGAAGGTACCCTAACAGGTTTTAATTTGGAATTTCTATATATTACAGTTTTTAATTTTAAGTTGAAATTTCATTATTTTAGAAATCATTTCCCCTTCAAGATGGTTGACTGCTACATTGATACCGTCTGCGTTTTCTATTTGGGGATATCGCAAAAAAAGTGTGAATCTAAGCGGTGCCGCCCTCGGTATGATAAATCAGGGTTATTTCATAATTTCTTATAATATCTCGTATTTATAACTTCTCTATTTTTATAGGATGGATTTTCGCATTTATTCTTTCATTAAGTAGTTATCCATTCTTAGCATGTCTCACAGCGTTTTTCTTGTCTGGATCGCAAGCTACGAAATTTCGCGCAGAAAAGAAAAGGAAACTTCAAGAAAATTTCAAGCCTGGTACGGTTCAAGCATTTCTCAAATTTTATCCTTTTGATAAACTTTGTTCTATATATCAAGAAATTCTCAAGTAATGCTGAACGTATGATACTTGTACTGTATTTACGCAGAAGGACATCGCAATTGGGTACAAGTGTTATGTAACGGAGGAGCTCCAACGTTGATGGCACTATTGTATATCATAGACTGTGGTGTTGGAGAAACGCCAATTGATTTCGATAATGCGTATCACGCTTCTATGATATCCATGGCTGTATTAGGTCCGTAGAAAACCCAACTTGAGGAAAATATCGAAATAAAATGATTGATAATTCTTTTTATTTATTGCTCTAGGTTCGTTTGCTTCAGCTTGCGGTGATACTTGGTCATCAGAGCTTGGACCTGTTATACAGTCAGCTCAACCTGTATTGATTACAAATCTGAAACCAGTTCCTCGAGGTGATATTTTCAGCTTGCATAAAATTTTTAAATCACGATGTATAAATTAACGTTTATTTTTCTTCATTTTAGGAACTAATGGCGGCGTAACTGGTCCTGGTTTGTGGTTTAGTTTTATCGGTGGATCATTAATAGGATTTGCCCATTATGTAACGTTGGTCTATACCGTTGATTCTACTTTACTAGAACGTGCTCCACCCCAGTGGCCTATTATATTCGTGGGTGGAATAGCTGGATTTTTAGGAAGTGTTTTAGATTCTTATCTCGGTGCAATTTTCCAATATTCAGGTTAGTCTTGCTCGGCCTAAAAAATGAATTGGGTGGGAAAATGTCATCCCATGTAATTATATGGTGATATCTTCAACCTGGTCTATTATATTGTTAATTGTGCTTTTACGTAATTAATGTCGGTCACTAGAAAAAAGATGATATTGATTTTAAATTTATATTTCAGGCATGCATAAATCGACTGGTGTAATCGTGGAACATTCAGGAGAAGGAATCGAACACATCAGTGGGAAAGAAATATTGGACAACCATAGCGTTAATTTAATTAGTGCCATTGTCCTAGGGTTAATTACCCCAAAAATTGCCAACTGTATGTGGGCTAGATGAATTTCATTTTAAATTCGTTGTTACGATGAATTTTGATATTTGCATTGCACTTGCAATTATACCATTTCCAATCTGAAAAAAGGCGGATAGAAATCATTGCGATAGACGTGATTTTTGTATTGCACACATTGTTTTTCAAATTCTGTTTGTAGTAGGTATACGTATGTACATGCAGTTCACTCGTTTTTAGAGCAATGTCTGATTAGTACCCTTCAAGTTCTGATTTGACAGAGAAAAAAATCAAAAAATTGTATTCGTGATAGGAATTAAAACTTCGGTGAAGTTGTTAGTTTTTTTTATTCCTATATTTTTGTAATTGTTAACTATTTTCATTTTTATGATAGATATTTTCAGTCATGTTTTGGACTCATAGTTACTTAAAAAAATCCTTGGATTTGTGCATTCCTTGTTTTCATTTCTGATAATTTGAAGTAGCTTTTTGTGTACTAATACTGATCGATGTACTTTAATTTAGAAAGTGCGTGCGTATAGTAATTTTAAAATAACGTTTGCCTTTAAAAACCGTTGTATTTTGGAGATCAATTTTTTTCACGTCAAATACAGTTTTGCATAAAATAATTTGAATTTATTGTTTTTCATTTTGTTTCTCATTATTCCAATTCAAGAATGGGCATTTTTCTGGTAATAACTAACGATTAATGATTTATTGATTATTTGCAAAGCTAGAAAATAATATATATATCTTCGAATCCGAAGTTTTATTATAATGAGTAATATTTATGCCAAGTTAGCACGAATCGAACCACTATTTCGTGGAATAATTTTTAATTTCCTTCTGATCGCGGAAAAAACCTAGAATGGAAGTTGAATGACCTCTTGTTCAACCTTTTTTTAAATCGACAGTTGCAACTATCGATTTCTGCAATCGATGTTTCATCGTTCATACCATAACACCATTATCCATTGTCAGCCTGTGATGATGGTGAATTTTGAGTAGTAAATGAAAATTTTGAATCATGTAAACGCAGGAAATTGAATTAAATTTATTTGATTTGAACTCCAAGTATGTTGAATTGTTAATTAACGTTGTGATGATTGTGATGTGCATTAAAACGACGATGTTCTGGTGTTTCATAGGTGAACCGAAAAACTGGTTTGACAGTGTAATGTCCGAGTTCGAGTTGATAACACGTTACAATTTCTCATGACAATTATTGACAAGTAATCAAGTTTCTCAGTTGATGGTAAGTATTCCATTTTTATTCAACTTGAATAATTATTTGAACAGTTACAATATGTGAAACCCTATTCATTTTTATCACTGTCGATTTCTTCATTTTTCGTTATAAATTATGTTCTTCTGATTTTAGCAATTACACAATGCACGAATTATTCACTCAGGTACTGAGTAATAAAGATTTATCCAAGGTAAGTTTGGGTTCGAAAGCTGAAAACATCCTAATAAATAATCTGAGTTTAATTTCATAAATCTGCTTAGGCTGGTGATCTTTTCTCTGTACCTGATGAAGCAATAGCAAACGGGCTTACCGAAGTTATTAATGCCATTTGCGAAATCGCTAGTGGTACTGATTACGTAAACAATGACAACGATCAGAGTGTTGTAGAAATATGTATTACTCGAGTAACTTCCGCTATTCGGTTAGTCTTACACTTTAAACATTTGCTGTATCTGAATTTGAGTTATAATTTTCCCTATCACTGTTCCAGGGAGACGAATTCTATCGAACAGCATGCCGAAGCAATGGTAACTTTATTAGAATCTTGTCTAAATCATAATCTGAAGCCATCTGCGAAAGGAGAAGATCCTCCTCATGCGAAAATATCTTCTGATATAATATCTTGCATATTTCTGGTAAGATCGATTTGTTTTCAGCAACAAGTGTTTGAATTGAAAGACGCATTAATGTTGAATTTTTATACTTTTTCTAGAATTATAGTAAGAAGAATGTCATGAAGAGGGTACTCCCGGTAGCTGTAAAATTCCTGCATAAAGGCAATAAAGAAATATCGCGAAATATGGCATCTTATCTATCTCTCGCTGCCGTCCATAATGCTCGTTTACTTTCGCGACATATTCAATTGATCATCGATTCCGTTATATCAGGTATTCTAAACAAGCCTATCGACGTAATAACCTTATTTATATTTAATTCTCAAATGACCTTTTTATTGCAGGGAACTATCCTTTATGTAGAGTGCTTCCTCAAATTTACGAAGAAACTAAAGATCAAATTCATGACCACGCTATGGCTCTCGTATCTTTACTTTCGTCTTGCGATCTTACTGAAAAATTAGCCCTATTACATCTTTTTGCTTTAATTGCAAATAACATGCCTACAGTGAGTATACATCCTATGATACCTCGAATAATTTTATAACGCTCTGTAAGCATGTTTTATTTTATTTTATTTAGTTATTGGAAGCAAGTTTGCCTCAATTATGCGAATATCTTGGTGCATCATCAACAGC
Organism: Trionymus perrisii; assembly: GCA_900050545.1. Classification (NCBI taxonomy): domain Eukaryota; kingdom Metazoa; phylum Arthropoda; class Insecta; order Hemiptera; family Pseudococcidae; genus Trionymus; species Trionymus perrisii. The sequence continues at coordinate 10,783 of FIZV01069953.1, read as the reverse complement.
TTCCGCTACTATGCAGGTATTTTTAAATATGGCTGAAAAATATCCTCAAATGTTGGTGGATTCTATACCAAAGATTAAAAAAGCTGTTGATTGCCATCCAAATACGCTCTGCTTAGCTGCTCAAGTCTTGGCTGCCGTTGGAAAATTGAGTAAGGTGTGTAATGAATCGAAAACCGAATGAGATTAATGTGTTTTTCAATTTCTTATCGAGCACGTTTGTATACGTAGGACAAAGCACAAGATGCGTTGAACTTTGTACTCGAATATTTACCGAAAGTCGACAGAGGTAGTCAAGGAATGCTGTTACGAGAAGCTACGCAACTTTGTTCCAGTTATCCGGTATTATGCACTGATAAAATGCTTGCAGAAGTCTGGCAGTGTAGCCGAAATAAAAGTAATGAACCTATGAATAAGACCAACACGACATCTATCGATCGAAATAGGTGATTTTCTTCGACTTGTTTTCGGTTTTTCTCATACACTATTAATTTACTTAAAATTATAATATAAATTTTTCAAATTTTTAGCCCTATTAATCAAACTATGAATGGAATAACGATCGTGAAAGTTAATGGTGAAAATGAAAATAATAGTTCAAACTGCAAAATGAATACTAATTTAGGTTCTAGGCCTCTGTCTGTCGTACATCCTTCTTCTGTGGCTCATAACGGGTAACATTTGATCGTAAATTTTATTTCATAATGTTGATGCCATTATCTTGATAGAAAAAATAATTTCAGTGGTTTTGAAGAACCGTGGTTAAATAGACAAGAAGTCAATCGTGTTGTTATTACACCACGTTTAAGATTAATCGGAGACAGTCGAAGTACTGGCCGTTTGCATACTTCAACAGCTCACAGAAGTATGACAAAATTGAATAATGGTAGCGTTTTGATACTGCTTTGTATAATTTTTTATTGCCTGATCATTTACAAACACATTTTTAAAGACTTTTCGTTCTATTTAAAAGTGTTTGATTTTTTCTCAACAGCTAGCAACAGTAAAATTGGCTCCATCGGTGGCTTACATAAAAGCATGACAAAGCTAAGTTCAAACCAATTGAATTGCCAGCCTTCGCAACAAATCCAATTACTTAACTGCCACTCAAATTCTCAGAATAATAGTTCACAGTTGATAAACAATCGTCCTATGATGACCAGCGGATATGTTCATCAATACTCAATAAATTCCCCATCCAGTAAAATATACTGCGGCGGTGTGACCGTTACCACACGTGATAGTAGCCCTACTAAAAGCATTTTGTAAGTACATCGCTCGTCGTGATTTTTCGTTAAGTTTAGGTTGTGCTTATGAAAGAGTGCTGCATGATAGACGCTTGTTTAGTACGAATTTTTACTTATTCGCAAGATATTGTTGCTTGTTTATGTAGTGGTAGTGCTTCTGCTTTACGAGACGATGGAACAGGTTCATCTTCGATCGTTAGACATTCCATTCCAACATATTGTTCGGTGCAATCATCCCACGATTCATCAAGTAATATTTATGTAGTTGTTTTGCTTTGACATTTTTAAATGGAATTTCAATTTTACGTATATAAAATTTAATATTCGATGTCCATTGATTCACACGTTTATGTTGTTTATTCGCAGATTACCATTTGATACAATCGGATATGAATCATTTAATGAGTTCGTCCTCTCATCACCAGAACTCTGCGAGATCGAGTGTAGGAAATTTACAATCTATATCAGGTATTATTTTTTTTCGAAATGAGTTGTTTTTTTAATCGATAGAAGAGAATTTAACTAAATTGATACGCGTATTGTTTTGTATTCATAGGTAGCCTAGAAGCTACAGAAAGTACCCCATCCCCTACGATGGTGGTACCTAGAAAATCCAAGGGTACAACTGTGACTATCGTAAATAATAATCATAAACCGTCTATCTCTTCTTTATCTCAAGTAAATATCGAGTTTACATTTTTTAGCTCAGTGTAATAAGGAAATGAAATCGCATTTTCAGCCAATCAAGATTTTTTTTTAAATTTAAAAATGTTCCTTTCGGCGTCCTGGAAAAAATAAATGAAGTTATCTAGTAGTAGGAAACTGCTAATGCTTCAACATTAATTTGATCTTGGAGAGTTATTGACATGAGGAAAGGGATCAGATTTTTTTGGAGTGCATGGTGCGTCATCATTCGCATGTTTATGATCCTCAATCCAAAATGGTATCGTATTTGGGGAAGTGGGGAAGGTCATCTTCATTTATCCTGTATATTTTGACTGGTGTTTATACGCCAGCTCCCCAGTTTCTAAAAAAATGAATATGTATGAACTTTTTGTTGGAAATTTTATATACTTCAATTTTAGTTATAATCATTTTTTTTAAACGCATATTTGAAGAGTTATAACTTATAACTTATAAGCGAAAACGAATGAGGTCTCTTTGAACTCACTTTGAGATAGTTGGGGAGGGGTAAGATTCGGGGATTTTTTTGGAAATCAATCAGAACGGTAAAAGGAGTATCTTAAAATCGAAACATTCTTGGTCGGCTGAAAATTTACTTCGCTGTATTTTTTAATCTAATTTTATCGAGCTATTCGAGTCCAAATTTAAAAAGTATATTTTTTTTTATAGAGAATAAGCGTATTTGAGCCATATCCAATGCGAGATACAATCCAGCATTTTTGTGAGAAGCATTTAGATAAAATTAAAACTTACATGGAAAATGTTTCTCTGCATATTCCTCCTCCAGCCAAATGTACAATTGAAGGTAAAAAAAAATCATACGATTACAAACATACGTCCGCAATCGAGGTAAAATTTATTAATGTCACGTTATCGTTTTTTTTTTTTTCAGAAAGGCGAGCTAAAAAAATGGTGAAATTGCATTTCGCATGTCAAGGGCGTGGCGAACATTGCCTCTATAATAGAACTTTTTTCACTATGAAAACACGTTACCCGCGTATTTGGATACATCTAATGTTTCTTACATTACAAGCCCGTTCATCTTCAGCTCTCAGTTCTAGACACGCTGCTGTCACATCACTGAAGAATTGTTGGGATATTCTGAAATGTGAAAATCGAACATTCCTTACTCTCGTAACTTCGGCGTTTCCTTGCATCAAGGTATTGAGATTATTTTTCAACTCGATCCAGATTTTCATTTATTAATTAAATGTATATTTTAGGACCAAGAGGTACTTTTGAATGAATTACGCCGAAGTGGATTTTGCGACGTTTTTGAATGTAGTGGACGCGGATTAAATTTATGGTGTTGCTTTCTGTGTAATCATCCTGAACGTGCTATAGGATTTTTACAAGATAGTCAGCCGGTTATCGAAGGGCAACTTAAAGAGAAGAAAGGTCGATGGAAATTATTCAAACGTTGGAAAACGCGTTATTTTACTTTATCGGGAGCTCATCTCTCGTACAAAGAATCGGTAAGCTAAGAAAATCAATTTTTAAATTATGCTGATTCTTATGATGTATATTTTGTTGCGAAATCAAAATATTTGTTTGCAGAAAGATGATAAGGAAGTAACTCCGATCGAAGTTCATCAAATCAGAAGCGTTAAAGTATGCAGAGGGGCCAGAAATATCCCTAAAGCGTTTGAAATATTCACCGGAGACCAGTCTTTAATTTTGAAACCAAAACGTGGTAAAAATGCCGAAGAATGGGTGCAATGCTTATCGATCGTCGTCGCACATTCCCAAGCGAAAGAAGTTCCGTCCAGAAGTTCTAGTTTGATAAGAAATACTGCTTGAGGATGTCTCATATGTACTCGTAATTTTTAATTTTTTTGTTTTTGTTATTTCTTATACTTTTACAATGACAAATAGATTCTGACTTTTTTGTTTCCCGTAATCGTGTTGTTGCTTTATTTTTATTTTTGAATGTTAAAAATTATGTTTTGAAAAAAAATAATATAACCGATATAGAGTCCTTTTTCAAGATTTTCGATTGGAAAATTACTGATTATACTTAGGTTCAAAACTCAGCTTTAAAATGGTTAAATGTCAGTTCTGTTTGAACCTTGCGAGAGCGATTTTTCACGTAAAATGTTTTTGGCTAACGAATTTACTAAGCAGATCGACGATCTAGATGTAAATTATAGGTTGAATAATAATGATCACACGAATTATAAAACGTTATTTAATTAGTAATAATTAAATAAAAAATTGTTTTTAAAAAATTGAGCACATCTCACTAAATAAATAACAATAATTGACAATGTTCAAGTTGTCAGTCTGAATTCGTTGTGAAGTACAGAATGTTTTGAATTGTATTTTGGCGCTTCTTTTGAAAAAAATCAATATTCATAACCCAGGATTGAAATAAATTTTGCCAGAAATTCCTATTTTTTTTACTTCCATACTTTGTGAACCGAAACGCGGGTCCTTCTTTTTACCCACAGCTTCGTTTACCTGTTCAAATGTAAAAACAAACAAGATTAATTAAAGTAATCAAAGAGCATCATTAAAAACAATCGTTTGTAATACACTATGTGAAAAATTAATTACCATGTCCAACATCGTATCCAAATCATACCGCCAGGCATTTTCAGCTACAACGCGACAAAATTCGGCAACAAACCACGTTCCTTCTTTTACATCTCGCATTGATGGAGTTCCTTTGAATAAAAAAAAAAAAATGAGCAATAAATTTCAACTCGAGTATATAAACCTAAATATTTATCGCTTGTACAATGAAACAATACCTGTACAAGTGGAGTAAACAACTATCGTATTTTTAATGTTTCCAGGTTTCTGAAGTGATTTATCTCGAGAACTTTTAATATGAGTAGTGTTTTCCTTAGTTTCATCGGGAATCACCCTGTAATACGCAATCGTTAGTTGAAGTAATGATAGAGTAAACGAAATACGAGCTTATACGTACCGACACGACTGAAAAAAGAATAACTTTGGTTTATCTTTGAAAGAAACAAAAGATGAATTCTGATCGGTGAATTGACTAATAATCCACCTTGTTGTTACGCACGAACCATCGGCGGCAGCCAATTCGACTTCGTCCGTATCTTGATATTGCTGCCCATGACACATGATGAAAATCACCAAACTATCCACTTCCAACAATTCTTTATTCATACTAAACGCCTTTATTTCATTCTTCATTTCCTAATTTTAAATTGAGCAAAAAGATGATAAATTTTTAACCACGCAAGTTGATAAGGTTAGTTAAGAAAAACATCATCTACTTCCGATTTTATAAACTTACTTTACGAGTTAAATCTGTACGACAGATCACTTTATAACCTATCTCAGTAAATAGTTTTTTAACTTTTTCGGCATCCAAATGAGATCCTGTTCTATTTTTTTCTGGATTAGGGCATTTGAAAATGTTTATAACCAAGGCAAGTCCTCGAGGTTTAGATCTCATTGTATACGCTTTTTTCTGAATCAGAAGTACATACATATAAATTCAGAAATAGAATTAAGTAAATGAATATCAAGTAAATAGGAGTCTAATTCTGATTATTAAATTACCCCACTAGGAGAACTTTTAATAATGTCCATGAATTTTTTCTCAGGGTCAGTTTTTACGACCAAATTTTCTACATTACAGTAATCAATGAGATCGTCGTCAAAGGTCGGACTACAACTTCTTATTTTTGCTTCGGTCGTTGGATAGAAATATGATACTCTATAAGGAAAAAATTGATGTTAAAAAAAGGATAAATTCAAGTCATATATTTATAGTAAATTTAAGAACATACTTCGTACAAGTCAGAAGGTCAGCAGCTTCATGATTTTGGGTCTCCCGCAAAACTTGCACAAGAGAATGAAATGCTGTTGGTCCCCTGCACGGGATCATCAAATAAAATTCGGTATTCTGTTTTTTATGTTCAGGGCTCTTGACAATAAAAAAGTAATTAAGAACACAAATTCCAGCAATTTTACCAACAGTTGATTAAAAATGAAATCACGATAAAACAACAGACTGCTCTATTTACTTACTTCTAAAATTTGTTTCACCATGTAGTGGTTCAAAATTTTCATTTCAGCTAATCTATTCACTATTTTCTCGAGATCGCATGTTATTTCAATAAGTTTACTCATATTTTCAGTAATCAAATTCACGTGTGTCGGATCCATAGTCAAGGGTAAGGCGTAAAATTATAAAAACTAATGTAACTAACTTAATTAAACACTAAGAAAATCTCACTTTCTCTGTCATTACTTCTATAAAATTTGAAAGATGGATTGCATCTGCACTATCGATGTTTTGAACTTTTGATTTGATCGTTGATAAGAAAAAAAAAACACATACACGACAAGTGTTTGGTGTTGGAAGGAAGGGGTAATATAATTTGAAGGGAATTTTTTGCTCTTTAGTCTTAAACGGTAAACCTGCACTCCTGGCACCAGATGATTTTTTTTTTTATAAAACCAAAGAGCGACCGACCGACCGGATCCGGCGGACCGAGTACCAGCTTTAAGTACCAGAAGCAAGAAGAAAATGTATCACCTTCATAAAAAATTTCATATAATTATTACTTATTAGATAACTATGTCGATAATTACTTTACGTTTATCTTTACAACAAAAAACTGAAAAAGCCATCAGTCTATCAGACTATCATTGATTTTGATTTTGAATCCATGAAGAATAAAATTGAAGATTATTTTAGTAAAATTGGTGTTTTCACTTTTCAAGTTTTCAATAAGATATAATCTAACTAAAAGTAATCGACTAATTGTCTACCAAGTACTATTTTCTTTTCATGGCAAGCGAATTAAGCATAGATAGATTAATTTAAAATTACGCTGGGTGAACGCTTTATCTATTAACAAACATTTTATCAAGAGAGGAAACACTTTATTTCTGGTTCTATCTCGAAAAATATTTTATTAATAATTACATTATTTACACCTGAACGAATTTATAGCCCAATCAAAAATTATAAATATGTACAAACAATCCCATCGAACATTATTACTGGGCGACAAAGGGATTCGCAATTTGTTCCATACCATCCATAGGACATACTAATATAACAGCAGTCCCACGGCAAACAACCAGTCCTAACTGTCTAGTGTCATTCGTCAATTTGAAAAGATCATCAGGATCTAAACAAAGAATTGAACAAAAATGTTTTCTCGTTTGGTTAAAGTAATACGCTCTAATTATTACACCAACTTACCCCTTAGATACTCTGTAGTGTTATCTAGTACTAAATTAACTAATGGATCATATCCTTTCAAAATTCCGGAGACTTCTCTGCCTCCTGCAAATTTAACTCTGATAATTTTTTCCAAATATCTTGATAAATCTACAATGCTCTCTTTTTTCTTCCTTTCTTTATGCTCCGAACTCTGATTATTCTGTAAAAGAATCGGTAAAATAAGTATTAACAAACATTTGAAATTGAATTTTACCATTGATAGAGTGGATCACTCTCTTTTCCATCAACAATGAACTATGATCATAAGATGATTCACACGGAAAACAAGATGGGACTTGATTTGATGGGTGTAATATGCCATGAATATTACTTACCGACTTTTTCTCCATGGTGGTTATTCAAGCTTGAATTGAGGATATTAATTTTTCAATGAAAATCGCGTGTAAATCACCGGCGTTTGAATTTTCCTTTACTACCTCGATTTTTCAATTTTGTGTTTGTTTTTTGTTTGTGTTTCTGACTTTCTGTGTGTTTGTCAAAACAAATTCAAATTCAGTGTTACCAACACCTGTAAAAAAGTATTGATTGAAATTGATAACGAAAAATGTACTATAAAATTTTGGTAACCAAAGACAATAAAATTATTTTATTTTTATTATGGCAAATTACAATACAAGCATACAAGTGATTCATTTGAGTTTGGTTTCAAATTTAATTACTTCATACTTTTTAAATTCAGATTTTGGTAAAAAGAATATTGTGCCTCAATGATATGATTGTACTTTAAAAAATTCCCCTCCCGCCAGTCTAAATTAAAAACTTATCCAATGGCCAAAACAGTGTCCGTTGATATCAAAAGTAAAGTAAGTGTCTTCCGTGTTAGCATTTCCTGTGTTGGAATGAGTGTTCTTTCAATTACGGTAGTCAAAGTTTCTATTTGCACTTTGTGATTTAGTGTATTATTACCGAAACGAGAGTATCATTTCATTGGCAAATACTTGCTACGATGTTTAACGTACTAATCTCTGAACGATCATGTTACAGTTTGATGCGGAATTCCGTCGTTTTTCGATTAACGTTGCTGATGTCAAAACCTACGAAGATTTTAGAAGTTTTATAGAGAAGTTACACAGATTAGGCGATGTACCTTTTTTAATATCGTATAGCGATCCTAAAGACGGTGATTTATTGCCGATTAATAATGATGACAACTTGGCGAGAGCCCTTACCGTTAAACCGTTACTAAGACTAATTCTTCAGAGGAAAGGTAAGCTACATGAAATTATATACGATGAATTCGTGATAATAAACTACAACATTCTCTTTTAGGTGAACATTTAGAACAAATAAATGGACACAATAAACCAAGAACACTACTTTCGTCATTTTTAAGCAACACTCCGGGAAAATCGAGGTCTCATCCATGGATTTCGAATCCGCAAGATTTTCGACAAGTATGCTTTTTATTCTATTCCGTCAATGTTGAAACACTTCTGATGAAAATTTTCGCAGGTTTCAGCGATTATTGATGTTGATATCGTGCCTGAAACGTGTAGACGAGTGCGTTTATTGAAACACGGCTCAGAACGACCGTTAGGATTTTATATTCGTGATGGAACTAGTGTACGAGTTACGCCTTCTGGGCTTGAGAAAGTCCCAGGTATATTCATTTCACGACTAGTCCCTGGTGGACTTGCAGAAAGCACTGGGTTATTAGCTGTGAATGATGAAGTGTTAGAAGTGAATGGTATAGAAGTTGCTGGTAAAACTTTGGATCAGGTAAGTGAACTAGTGTTTATTGCGCTGCAAGCAATAATATTCGATTCTAAAATATTTCATTTTTTTTTGTAGGTGACGGACATGATGGTAGCAAATAGCTATAATCTTATAATTACTGTTAAACCAGCGAATCAAAGAAATACACTATCCGCTCCTCGACGTGGTTCGATATCTAGAACTTCCAGAATATCGGCTAGTTCTGTTCAAAGTGCGGCGACTACAACTAATACTTCAGAAGAAGACGATCACGATGAAATTGTCAACTTCACGTAATGCCATTTTACTATTTCATCAAAAATAAAATAATTTTTTAACTATCCCAAGGACATAAGAAAATATAAATTGGAACCAAAATTCAAAATTTTCGATGCTTAACAATTTTTTTAAAGTTTATTAGTCTATTGTCTTTAAGTATTATTATTTTTTAGAAATCCACTTCCGAAAGTATTCGTGTAATAATTTTATCTATCAAGTTTTTCTAGTTTTTTAGATTCGCAGATATTTTTCATATTACTCAAACAAAAATTAAAAAAAATAATTTTTAGGTGCTATTAAAAAAATTGACGTTTGTTCTTATACACTTCTTACTTCATTTCTTCATATAAGATGAAAAATCCATTACAATATTGTGATATTAATTAATGTTTTTTTTTTCTTTTTTTGTATTTTTGCGAGTAACAAAAGCAAGAATAGAAAAGTTACAGTGATCTGGTTGCAATACAAGTAGTATATATACCGGATTCTTACCCAAATTTTATTTTTTCAGTTCTTCAATTGAAATTCACTTCATTTTTATATATTCAAAAACCGATAAACCAGATAAACACAACTTTATTGAAATAAGGTTAGTAAAGTTGGCTTGTGTTTATCGATTGTTGAATACACAATAATAAAGGTGAATTCGGCTGAAGAACTGAAATGAACTGAAGAAATAAAATGTGGGTTGGAAATAGGTATAATATACGTAAATCGTATTTATAACTTTTAAGGCCTCGATTTTTTAATAATTAAAATAACGTATGAGGTGTAGCTGTATTTGCGTTAATGGGACCATTTTTTTCAATACCCGAGAACACTAATAAAGTGATCCAATGCGAGCATTTTTCCTCCTTCGTTAAAGAAATGTGGTTTTCTTATAAGCGAGTTTAAAATTGTTTATTATGCTCATGAAAGGCTGAATCATAATTTAATTATAAAATTATTGTTTATTTAATTAAAGTTTTTACATTCCCAGTATTGATGTATGTATTATTTTATCAAAATTATCAGAATAGTTTAATTCACTGTGTGATATGATATCTTCAACCAATCCGCCCAATGTGAATTTTAATATTATCTTTTTTGTTTCTCCATTGTTTATTTTATTGCTATTTTTATTCGAGGATATTTTATTTATTTTCGATTTGTTTCGTCGCCAATTTTAACTACATTGTGTTAGATATTTTATGTGATTAATATTTGCACGTATAGCTGAATTGGCGATTCCCGTATTCCTTTTGTGATGAGCTAAAAATTTGGCAAATATGAATATTGTACTTGGTAAAAAGTTAAAAATGACTACCTTGATATCTTTAAAAAGTACTACCTATTAATATTTATCATGTGATTTTTTTGAAGTATTAGTTTTTATTTTAATCAAATTTTCTCTTTTATTCGTGATCGTTTAACTCATATGAGAATGTCAACATGACATTTTTATTATATGTACCCTGTTTAAGTCAAGTTTGAGCTTATTCAGTTTTATAGGTATTTTATTCGTTTTTAATGAATTTTAATAATTCGTACATAGTTTCCAAATTTATTGTATCATGTATGTATTTATTATTGCCGTGTTTTTATGATGTAATTTTAATATTTTAATAATAATCCTTTTATTAAAAAACTCTTTTTTTTTTTA